>JARBWK010004490.1:0-10232 GCA_030556195.1 Anolis apletophallus
TCCACTCCCACTCCTGGGTTCTCGGATTTCTTCATTCTCATCCAAAACCCAGCTGTCCAGATACTTCTCTTCGTTCCACGCCAACCTCGCCATTGCTGGGATAGCTGGTCAAGGGCTTTAGCTTCTGTAACGACTCTCCAATACACGGTAGGGATCACACGCAGAAGTTGTCTTGGTCCAACACGATTTTATTGAAGGTACGGCACCCGTGAAGCTAAAGCGCCGGCCCGCCACCCAAACACACCTTAAATACCCCGGTAGCCCCTCCCCTTCCCATGCAATGTCCAGATGGGGTTTCATCATGCTCAAATGAATCAGCAATCCCAGTAGTCCATAGGGGCATGACCCCAGGGTCACAGAGTCTGCGTCACGGGTCCCAATGTCCAATGTCCAAGCCTGGAGGAGTTACCTCACTTCCCTCCTAGGCACTTGGAAGTTACCTCACTCCCAGTCTGACTCAGCAGTCTCATGAAAAGTGGGACAAAGGTCGTGCCAAGAATTAAGGCAAAGGTCGATGTTGCTTCATGACAGGTTGGGAACCTGACCTTCCCCAAAGCTCAGGTTTCTCAATCCTGACAGAAGGAATGAATGAATGAAGGGCTTTCCTCCTCCTCCTCCTCCTCTGTGACCTCTTCTCTCCCTCCTTCCTTTCTTCGGCTCTATTTCTGTCTAGACCTGAGGGGCCTGAGGCTATGAGGAGTTGTGGGAGTTGGAGGCCAAATCACCTAGAGGGAGGGAGGGAGGGCCCAAGTTTGCCCAGGCCGCTCTGCCTGTATTCGACCTCATTTGAACATTTTGGCTGTTTTTCTATTTACATTTACATTGGGATCCTAATTTTGAACTTATGGGAGACTCCTATGAATTATGAGTCGGGGTGGTAGGTAATATATTCTGATTTTGATGCATTTACATTGCATTTCTTGTTGATTATTATACAGTTCTGCTTAATATTGTCATACAATATAATACAAATACAATATAACAATAGAATAATGATATATTTTATATTACATGTAATATTACAAACAATATTGCAGTATAGTGGTATTGTACAAAATAGTAATATATAATATTTTATTTTACTTTATTTTGGGTTATTTGAGTTTTATAGGAGTCATGGAAATATTTAGTAGAGGATAATTTTATTTAAATAAATAATTTTATTATTTTATAATAATAATATAATAGAATGTTACATTATATTATAATGTCAATATATTATAATATAATTATATTGTAATGTAGTATAATATAATTATGATATAATATAGCATGAGTATGGTATAATATATTGTATATACATTGATACAATATAATACTACTAATGGTATTGTGATATTATAATTGTATATTTGTTTTTTACATGGGGGCGAAATAATGTTTTTGGGGGGGCACCAAAATAATGTTCGCCTACCATTTAAAATTACCTTAGACTGCCCCTGATGGTAAGTCAGTCCTTTTGAACTCAGTGGACTTAGCTTCTGGGTAACTGTGTAGGACTTGCACAATAATGCAAGAAAATCAGAGTCACAGTTTCCAACTCTTGCTGGGATGTTCTGTTTCAGAAGAAAAGCAGAGCACAGAAAATCTTCAGCCCAGACTCCAAAGGGCTCC
The DNA here is from genome assembly GCA_030556195.1 of Anolis apletophallus. Lineage (NCBI taxonomy): Eukaryota > Metazoa > Chordata > Lepidosauria > Squamata > Anolidae > Anolis > Anolis apletophallus. Next base: position 1,615 of record JARBWK010004490.1, read on the forward strand.
CCCCCCCCAGGCTTTGTTCCTTATGTTCTTGCTGTTTCATTCCGAATTGGTGCCATGGTGACAGCAGAAATAGCACACACATGTGCACATTTATTTACTCAAAACAGCATGTTTAGAGGAAAGAAGCTGAAATAGACCACCAAAACCAGAACCTCCTTCCTTCCAGAGTATGTTCAGATGTCCATGACTCCCTCCTCCCAATTGGTGTGCCAGAAAACATGTTGGAAACATTTTCACTGAAACTTTAATGCAGTGTTTCTCAACCTGGGGTCGGGACCCTGGGGGGTCGCGAGGGGATGTCAGAGGGGTCGCCCAAAGTCCATCAGAAAAGACAGTATTTTCTGTTGTTCCTGGGGTTCTGTGTGAGAAATTTGGCCCAATTTTATCATTGGTGGGGTTCAGAATGCTCTTTGATTGCAGGTGAACTATAAATCCCAGCAACTACAACTCCCAAATATCAAGTCTCTTTTTCCAAACTGTACCAGTGTTCATATTTGGGCATATTGCCAAGTTTGGTCTCAATCCATCATCGTTTGAGTTCACAGTGCTCACAGGATTTAGGAGAACTACAACTCCAAAACTCAAGGTCAATGCCCACCAAACCCTTCCAGCATTTTCTGTTGGTCATGGGAGTTCTGTGTGCCAAATTTGGTTCAATGCCACCATTGGTGAAATTCAGAAGGCTCTTTAATTGTAGGCGAACTATAAATCCCATCAACTACAACTCTAAAAGGACAAAATCAATACACCCCCCCACACCCAGGCACCAATCCCACCAGTATTCAAATTTGGGCATATCGGGTATTTGTGGCAAATTTGGTCCAGTGAGTAAAAATACATCTGGCATATCAGATATTTACATTACGATTGATAACAGTTATGAAGTAGCAACAAAATAATTTTATTTATGGTTGGGGGTCACCACAACAGGAGGAACTGTATTAAGGGGTCACCACATAAGGAAGGTTGAGAACCACTGCTTTAATGGTCTTGCCTGAGTTTGCGTCACTTCAGCATCTGCTACTTCCGGCTTCATTCATGAAAACCACTCATGTGTACCATTCTGTGGCTCTTGAGAAAAATATCAGGGAAGCGATCAGTTTTGGGCTATTAATGTGTAACTTGGAGACACAACACTCCCGCCCTGTGGAATTTAAACAACTCCACTGAAAGCTAATATTTCCCTCATTAAAGTATAAAACATCTTTGCCATTAAAGGAGGTTAGGAATGCCATCAGTCTACTTTTCTCCACTTCTTCGTTATTTGCCTCCTTCCTCGCTTCCTCATTCATGAACCTGCTGGCACTTGTGTGTGTGTTCCTGCGTGGCCAGGGGTTGAACTGGATGGCCCTCGTGGTCTCTAGCAACTCTATAATTCTAGGATTCTATGAAATGCCAGAAACGCTGGCTTTACAAAACGTAGCAAAAAAAAAATCCGTGATCTGGCAATAAAAGTTAAGCAAATAACACTATTCTCTCAAGTTATCCAACTCTCTTTAAAGTCTATGGAACTCCCTCCCCAAGGAAATCAGGTCAGCCCCCTCTCTTCTGATCTTCAGGGAAAAAAATGTTAGACGTGGCTGTGGGACCAAGCATTCAACCAGCTTTTTTTCGTGTCAGGAGCAACTTGAGAAACTGCAAATCGCTTCTGGTGTCAGAGAATTGGCCATAAATATTTTCTCAAACAAGGTGGGGGTAGGGTGTTGCAAGCAACAATGTATACAAGGAACAGCAGAGTGTAGCTTATCAAAATGTATATTCACAATGGATTCAACAGTGCATGATCAATAACATATTACTATTACAAAATCATTCATCACAGTGATCACAATATCATCACCGGAGGGGTTCCTACCCTTCAGTATCCCAAGTCCAAAATGGGAATGAACAAGTCCAAAATCACAAATGGGCAAGAGGGGATGATAGGGTGGAAGTCAGGGTATGGTCGAAAACGTCCAGGAGACAGGGATGATGGGAGACGGAGTTAGGAGAAGAGCCGGTAGAGTTCCAGGCCGCAGTGGCAATAAATCCAAGTGGACTCAAACCGCTAGTAGATAGGCCGACGAGGATAACACTGTACGATGGTACCAACTCCCGTTTCGACCCATAAGGGGAAGGGTCTTTTTCAAGGCCAGTGGTAACACATTAACTCCATTCATGTAGATGTTAAAGGTACGTTTTCAGAGCCATGGAGGTAAGGTCATACATCCATGGTAGGACCAGCGGCCGGAGCTTCCGGCTCTTCTCCTAACTCCGTCTCCCATCATCCTTGTCTCCTCTGGACGTTTTCGACCATACCTCCCCTTGACTTCCACCCTATCATCCCCTCTTGCCCATTTGTGATTTCGGACTTGTTCATTCCCATTTTGGACTTGGGATACTGATTTTGTAATAGTAATATGTTATTAATCATGCACTGTTGAATCCATTGTGAATATATATTTTGATAAGCTACACTCTGCTGTTCCTTGTATACATTCATAAATATTTTCTCCCACAAACCTGGGAAAGTGATGAGGCCCTTAATGTATTTGGCTAGGGGTGTCTCCATCCTTCAACACAGTGTTTCCCAACCAGTGTGCCGGGACACACTAGTGTGCCGTGAGCGATCATCAGGTGTGCCGTGGGAAATTGGAACCTCCAGGAGGGGAGGGGGAGAGTCTAGTGTGTTGAAGTACAAAAACCCTAAGAAACCTACCTCGATAAAGGCACAAAATTGCAAACACCCCCCCCCCCCCACCCGTTGTCTACTTGGTCTCTCCCTCTCCATGCATTGGGAAGGCCCACCTCCCTTTCCCCAAGTAGAGACCTCCTCTTGCCTCCTGGGGGTTCTGTGTGGGACGTTTGGCCCAGTTCTATCATTGGTGGGGTTCAGAATGCTCTTTGATTGTATAACTATAAATCCCAGCAACTACAACTCCCAAATTTCAAGGTCTATTTCCCCTGAACTCCATCTGCATTCATATTTGGGCATATTGCATATTAATGCCAAGTTTGGTCCTGATCCAACATTGTTTGAGTCAACAGTGCTCTCTGGATATAGGTCAGGACTGCCCAACAGGCGGCCCGGGGGCCGTACACGGCCCCCTAGCCCCTTGGCTATGGCCCCCTACCCTCCTGCAATAAATAATATATTTTAAAAAATATTTTTAAAATATTTTTTCAATTAAAAGAATATTATTTATTATTATTATTTTTTGGTCCCGCCCCTTGGCTTTCTATTGGAAGCCTCCTCTTCTCCTGAGGGAGGGGGCCAAGGGGAGGGAGTGGCGTCTCTCGGGCCCGCTCCCTTGGCAGCAAACAGGAAGAGCCCGGCCGCATGGCTTTCCCCTCGGCAGCACCACTTCCTCCTCCTCAGGATTGCTGCTGCTCCGTCTGGGGGCGCTCAGGCCCTCAGCCCCCCTTTCCCCCCTCCTTTTCCTCCCCCCAGAATTATTTACATTCTTTGCAATTACCTAAATTTACTTTGATGACTTGCACTGAATGGAATCAGCCAGGGTAAACTGGCAGAATGAAAGCACACAGACCTTTCAACTGCAAGGCCATTCAATGCTGATCAATGTGGCCAGTGGAACAGTCATATATTCCAGCTCAAAGCAGAGATTGTGGGATTTTCTGCCTTGATATTCTGTATATTTATGCCCCCCATGTGTTCCATCCATCCCTCCCTGTCCCCTTATTTAAATAATATAATATGTAATTGTATATTTATGCAATGCCGGGGGCGGGGAGGCGGCTGGGAGAGGGAGGGGTAGAGCCAGGGCTTGGCCCCCAGGTGATCAGTGACCGGAATTCCGGCCTAAGGTCAGTAAGTTGGACAGCCCTGATATAGGTGAAAGACAACTCCAAAACTCAAGGTCAATGCCCACCAAACTCTTATAGCATTTTCTCTTGGTTATGGGAGTTCTGTGTGGGAAGTTTGTGTCTTTCTGCCATTACTGCCAGGATATCTATGTTGAGTTCATCGAAACAGGCACAGGTTTCACACTGAGTGTATAAATACATTTAAAAACATATTAACTATATATATTACTGTGTTAGAGTGTTATTTTGTGTAAAAAAAGGTTGGGAAACACTGCTTCAACATATAGGACAGCCAAGTAGTGATTATACTATTTCTAATATTTGAAGGATTTCATAAATGAATCTATGTTCTGCTGACTTTCATCTAGAGCTAATGGCATCCAACTGAAACGTAACAAGGAGAATAATTTAAAGATCATTGAAAGAAGTTCATGGTTTTTTTGCAGGAAATTTAGCTTTGTAGTTAATCTCTGGACAATTCATATGTTTTGGAAACTTCCTTTTTCCTGAAGACAGAACAACCAACAGAAATTTAGCTAATCTCATTCCTCAATCACCAGCTCACCCATGCCAAGGCTATCCCTGGTATTATGTCATTGATGGATTTGGATGAATGGGGAGCTCATGAACAGCATAGCTAGGTAGCTGGATAGTGCTCATGAACAGCAATTTACAGTGTTGTCCATGATGGTGTGGAACAGTAATAGAGAGGAGCGAATTCGGCAGAATGAATTCGGCAGAATTCACATCTGTATACCTTTATAAAACGAGGATACACAAGGGGGGGCAAAGGGGGGCCGTTTAAGGGCCAAGGTTTTGAAAATTTGGGGGGGGAAGTGGAGTTTGGCAGGGGGTGGAGACTTTTGGGAAAAGGGGTTTTCCCAGCCCCCAAACCTTTTGGTAATTGGGTTAATCCCTAACCCCCTTTTTTCCCCGGGGGTTAAATGACCCCCAAATTATGGGGGTTTTTATATTTTAAACTTTTAAAAGTTTAAAAAAGGACCAATAAGGCCCCCCCTTTTCCCGCCCACCACCCCTGGGAATTTTGGGGGGGGGGCCTGGGGAAGGGGTTAATGCCCCCCCGGCTACAACCCTAACACTGAGGGGGAAATTAAAAACCCCGATTTTTTTGGGAAGGGGAAAAAATTATTGGGAGAGGCTTTTTGTTCCCCCGTCCCCCGGAGAAAAATGAACATTGGGGGGAAAGGGAATTTTCCCCGGGGGGGGGAAAAGGGGGGGGCGAGGCACCCATTTCCAAAATCTACAAAAAATTCCCTTTTTGGGAAAAATTGGGAAGTTTAAGGTGGGGTTTTGGGGATTTCCCTATGATAGGTAATTATTTAATTTTTTCCAATTTTGTTTTTTTAAACCCCCTTTCCCCTTCCAAATTCCCGGGGGTCGGGGGGGATAAAGGATGATGATGGGGGATTTTGGGCCCCCCCCCAGCCCCGGGGCCCCCAAAAAGGCCCCGGGCCCCCCGGCCCCCGGCCCCCCTCCTAAAGGGAGGGGAAAAGGAGGGGGGCCGGCCCCCACCCCAACCGTACAAACCTTCCGCTGCCCCTTGGCACCCCAGGCCCCCCTTTCCCCCCCCCCGGGCCCGGAAGGAGGGGGGGCCCGGGAGGGTTAAAACCTTCCCAGGGGCCCCCTTTACCCAGGCCTTGTGAGCCCCCTTGGGCCCAACCCCCTACCCTTTTTGGCTTCCCCCCTTAATAAGGAGGGGTGCCCCCCAAAGGGGGAAAAAAGCCCTTTCCCCCCTGCCCATTTCTCCCCTTCACAAATAACCCGGGCCGGGCCGGGTCTCCAAGCTAGTATGAAATATAATTAACTAAGAGTGCATTCCTATATCGCAGATACACAACTGAGGGGATATCTGATATGGAAGAAATCCTACTACTCTGGCAGAGCTGTGTCATGTCTCTATGGAGTGTAGTACAGCTGGAAGAATTACTATGGGGGTGGGGAGGAGGGGCCGGGGCGGGCGGGCTTGATTCAGTCTACACCTCTTTGGAGGTTGGTAAAGTGTTTGGAGTATTTTTATATGATAGACATTGTATTTAATTATTTTCATTTTTGTTATAAACCATCCTGGGTTTTTTTTTGGGAAAAGCAGAACTAATGCTAAAATAAAACTATGCGTGAGATAGAAATCTGTACATTTCTTGGCTTACAATAACATTCCCTGAAAGAACAAGAACAAAGTACTCTGAAATATTTACAATATAAAAATGTTATCATTACTAAAGGTACTGGCCTCAAATGGTAGACCTGGGTATATTTGACCTGCTGATTCCAAAAATGGCGTGAGTTTAGTCAGTTCTAGTTTTTGAGATACAGAACATCTGCCATATACTAGTCTTCATTAGCTCACCACAGAAAATCATGATAACTGTATCAAAGGAACTATAATAATTGTCGCAGCAGACGCCAGTTCAGAGAGCCAAACCCAATTGAAGTGTAAATAGTTTGTTTTAATATTCACAGAGTCTCTGGAGATAGTATTTGCAAAACAAAAGCACTTAATGGTCAGTAAAAGCTAACAACAAAAGCCTTAGCATGAAAACAAACAGGGAGGGAGAAAAAAGCCTGCATTCAAAAGCAAATAACTCTTTAGCAAAATCAAGCAAAACAAACAAGAAAGGCACGCTGGGGGCAGCAGAGAAGATATCGTCATCAGAATCAATCCAAGGTCATCAGCATTGAAGTCATCGAAGGATGTCAAGAAAGGTATCAAGGGCCGTAGAAACGTAGTCCAGGAGCCAGGCCAGGACAAGGAGAGGAGTAGCGTAGAAGCGCACAGCCCACAGTCCCAACTGGGAGCAATCCAGTGGAGCTGCCTGTCTAATTCGGGCTCAATTCAAAGTGCTGGTTTTGACCTTTAAAGCTCTATACTGTTCTGGCTGGCTTACTTGTCGAGCATCAGCCGCTATGTCCCACCTCGTAATCTAAGATCATCCAGGAGGCCCTGCTCTCTCTCCGCCTGCGTCTCAACAGTGCGGCCTTTGGCATTCCGCCATGGCGGCGTAGGGCGGCAGGGTCCTGGGAGGCATGCGCCTGCGGCGCCGCATACGCTGACGCCCCTCCGCGCGCCTCCCTGCCAGAGCAGTGCTCCCCGCGCCCGGCGCCCGCCCGGACTGTAGCAGCGGCGCGAAGCGGCGCAAGCTGGCGCAGAAAGCGGCGATGCAGCGCGCCCGGATGTCACTGCACATGCGCGAAGCGTCGCGTGGCGGCTCTCGCGCCTTCGCGTGACATCACTGCGCTGCGCAGGTGTGCGTATTTATGCCCGGCGCAGCTGCGTGTGACGTCTGCGCATGCGCAGGCGTGCGTCATGCACCTGCGCATGCGCGGTGGCAGCGTCGCCCGCGAGCTTGAGCTGCCGCGTCCAGCAGCCATGGGGGCGCAGAAATGAGGCTCGCCTACCCCTCAGGAGAGGTGAGACCGCCCCTGGTCTCAGATGAGGCTGGTGAGGACGAGGACAGAAACCTTCTCGGTGGTGGCTCCCCGCCCTGTGGAATGCGCTTCCTATTGATGTACGATCCACCACATCCCTCCTGGCCTTCAGGAAAAAAGTAAAATCCTGGCTGTGGGACCAGGCATTCGTACACCAGCACAAGGCAGCATTTTCGATTGGTTTTTAATGAAAGTGGGTGATTATGGCCAATGTTTTTATGGACTGAACATTGTTTTAATCCAGAGTGAATGTGTATGGTGCTAATGTAGTTGTATTTTAATGTATTTTTTAATGTATTTTAATTGTTGAAGTGTTTTTGGGGTTTTATATTGTTATTATGTGGGCATCGGGTGTGCCGTACATGTAAGCAGCTCTGGATCCCCCTTGAGGGTTGAGAAAGACGAGGGTAAAATCCGAAATAAATAAATAAATAAATATAAGTTCAACCCCCCACCACAGGAAGCAGCAGAATGAGTCTGGAAACAAGGCTTCAAGATGCAAGATGACAGGATACAAGATGCAAGAGGCCTAGGATCCAAAAGGGAACTCCTTGCTAGCCATAGAGGTTAGTCCCAAAATGCCCACCTTTTAAGCTCACTACAAGTCAGATCCACTTGATGAGGTCGAGCCCTATCATCATCCCCAGGGGTATCACCCTCCAGGGCACTTGGGAAAACCCCCTTGATAAACCACACGTTCAGCTGAGGTTCAACAGGTTTATTTAGAATAACTGGATATAGGGAAAAAGGCTAAATCAGCCAAATGCCAATAAAGTGGAATTAAATAGGCAATGCATAGCAGCAATGGAATATAGACCCGGAAAACCCGGTTCAAGCAGGATAAAGCAAAGTCTTTCCGTGGCAATCAGAAAAAAAGCAGTAAGCAAACGGAAGCCGCAGGCTGAGTCCGAGCCAGCGAGCTGGCAGGTACAAGCTTAGGCAGGAAGGCCGCAGGAATCCATGATCTTGGAGATATGATTGTTGGCTCGAGATGGCTAGCCTTGCTCAGACCAAACGGTTATAGTGTCCAAACCCTTTGAACTGTTCGACGTACTTGCGCCCCATCAGTTCCCATGATAGCTGAGCCTGTTTAGGTAAACCTCAGAGCAAGGTATGTGATTCCAATTAGTGCCCACATCTGTGGAAGGAGGCAAGGCCCATCCCAGGCGCTGTTGTTTTCACTAGGAAAAACAGTCGTTTCCACCCAGGCTGTTTCACCCAGGCTGCAATGCACAAGTTCTCTTGGGAAACACAGAAGGCTTGGAGGATTTCTGAATGCCAACATGGATGCAGGGGTTCAGGAAGAGGGAAACCAAGGCCTGAAGTGTGACAAGGGGGTTTCTGTCCCAGCAGCTTTCTTTCCCCCT
>JARBWK010004491.1:0-10231 GCA_030556195.1 Anolis apletophallus
ATATATATTCCTATGAATGTACTTCATTTTGGTTCTCATAAACAGATAACATTTAACATTTAATAAGGCATCTCTTTCAAGCCCAGTATTTTAATATGCAGTCTCATTTCTTCTCAAATACAAGGTCAAAAGACCTCTCTCTTCCAAAACTAAATACAGTCCTTTGCCTTGCTCAAATACATAACAATTCACACTTTAACAATTCCACAGCACTTCTTGAACAAACATTTTCTAGCTCATGCATACACACAGGATTTGATTTTATTTTTCCCTCTTATAGACCAGAAAGGCCTCACAGCTCAAGGGCGTCCCCTTGCTTTCCAGAACTCCTACCACCCCATTTCTAAGGGGCACTCAGGTTCTTCCCCTCAAATGGCGTGTGTTCCCTATGTCGGATTTCTCACTAGACAACAGAGCATCCGTTGCCCCCGACTTTTCTGCGCGCCATGTGCCGGATTGTTTGCTAGATGCAGTTTCCCAAACTGCACCCCCGACTTCCTTCTTCCTTGGCTTCACTGGCAGTATATTGTAATTGCGGTCTCTGGTCAGTAAGTGGTGCTCTGGGGCGAATCAGGCAGCCGGTCGCTTGGGTTGTAGCCCCTTTCCTCCAGCCCTCCTGATTCTCCCCAGTTCCCCACTTACGAGCAAGGCCGGCCCTGCCAACAGGATTGCGTTTTAGCGCCACAGACTCGTCTGGATTGCCCTTGTCCATCACGTCAGGCTGGTCACCAAAGATGTAGCAGGAAAATCAGGAGTCCCAGAACTCCCAGGCAATACCTTGTCCTCAGGCGGCGTTTCGTGGTGAGCGCAGGTACGAGAAAACGCAACAATTGATACTGTGGTACAATGAAGCCAACTTTATTGACATCAGCTGAGGGAGCCTGCCTTGCATAAAGCTGCAATATGGCAGAGTGCTGAACAAATCTCAACCTTTGGTTTTTATACAATCAATGGTGGCAAACCTTGGCCCCGCCCTTCTTCACACAAATAATTGGTCAGCATTCATGGAACCACATTACTCTATCCAATCATTAAGGCATTCCTAGGCAAAACATTTCTATTTGTTAATAGAGCATTGCGTAGTATTAATTCTGATTCCCACAATACATTATCAGCTCTACATGCAGCGTGGTCCCAAGTTGATACTTTCAAGTAGCACTTTGTTCCTTTGAGCTTGCCAAATGAAAAGCTCTATTTGCCATGTGCATCTTCTAACCATTCAGATATTATTCTTGTCACTGTTAAGGCAAGCTGCCTCACTACTCTAAGGCCAATTATGCTATAACTTTTGCTGTGCATCACTCTCTTCTGACATCACTTCTGCTAAAAGCATCAATTCTGCTCTAATACCATGTGCTGTTAAGAGGGTATAAGTCAGTTTCTTTTGTGAGTTTCAATCATTATCTTATTCTGTTAATAAAACTATTTCCAGATAATGTTTGAGTTTCAAGTTTTTAATGAAGTGTCCCTTATTTTTGTGGAAAATCCTGCAAATGTCCCTTATTTCTTATATCAAAAAGTGGCAACCCTAATCCCAGCGCAGGTGCTGCCCTGCAGCAGCCTTCATGCCGAAAGTTCACGTCAGTGCGGGACGAAGGGCTCGGCGCCTGCGGGGAAAAAGAAGGAGAAGCAGGGTTGGAATATGGCCAGCATTCTCCTTGCTCCTTTTTCCTTTTTGGGGTCAAAGCGCTGGCAGTGGAAAGAAGGAATATGGGGGGCAATATGCGATAGAGGTTGGTTTGGGAACATAATTCCAAAGTGTGGCCTAGGGCACCAAAAGGGTTAATCCGGGCCTGCCCAAATATCAGAATACCATTCAAACTCCAGATAACGTAGCTAGATTTAGTTAAAGTAGACTAGATAAAAGACATTTGTAAAGGCTATTCTTTCCCACAGGAACAAAACAATGCTATGCTATTATTACCAGATTCAATATGGATAACAAAATCTAAAAGGATCAGATATTACGAGAAAGATAATTTAATAAGAAATGCTTTCTTCGAAACATGTGCTGAAGAAAGAAATATGAAAGTCACAAATCCATTCCCAGTGGCATTAATGTTGAGCAATGTGCTCTTTAATTTCAACTACTCTAATGTTATTAAAGAGCTGTTTAATTTAATTTAAACAGCTCTTTAATTTAAATAGCTCTTTAATCTGGAAATTTATAAATACTGAGAGTGTTCACCTTTGACTCTTACGGAGATTGTTTAATGAAAAATAATCCATTGTATTGTACGATGAAGCACAGATATAATTAATAATTGTTCATACACAGATACAATCAACCCTTTTCACTATTTTCATATTAGTATTGCTTTGTCTTTCAGAAATCTTGTAACGAAACGACTGCACCAAATAAAATTCAAAGTCTAATAAAGCTGTTAGACTGATTTAGCTTGGTGAAGTTGGTGACCTATCAAATATTCCAGTATCGTCATAGAAAGGTTAGGTAGTGTCTAATTATATGTTATGTTGCAGAACCGTTAATTAGTTCCAAGTATGAGAGTAGAGTACCTTTGTCTGATGTGAGAAGGTCTATGTGTCTTGGTTTTTTACATTGAAATAAAAATGAAAGGCTAAATAGGTTCCATAAATATGGAAGGCTTAGATGTAGGGTTGCCATTTTTTGATATAAGAAATAAGGGACATTTACGGGATTTTTTGCATGAATGAATGAATCTTTATTGAGAGACCATCAGTCATATCAATATATATTACACCAATAAAACAGAATGAAATAAAATATAGTAGGATAAAATGTAATATAATATAATCAAGATAATCACATGATCAATTCATCCTCATCTGGTAACTAAAATTGGTTTGAGACAGTGTGAAAGCTAATCACTGTCACTTTAGAGTGGATGTGCCCTATCTATCTTCGTAGTTCTATAGTGCTAATCCTACTTCCACTACTGATCTTCGTCGCCCCAGCAGTTGGTGCCAATCGAAGCAATAAATCTCTGCCTCCTCCTTTGGCCTTCACCAAAAAGGAGGCCACTCTTTTTATTATGGTGGGATTCGCATGGGATAGGAGCCAGTTAATCTTATGTTGCTCTGCCCAATGTTCCTTGTTTCCCAAAATCGGGCCTAGAAGTTTAGCCCGGTCTATTGCATATATCGGGCAGTTTAAGAGTATATGACTAATATTTTCTACTTCTGGAGCCTCACAGATACAAATTCTATCGGAGTATGGTATTGAGTGAAATCTGCCGTATCTCTCCATTGTCTCCATCTGCTCAAATCTTGCCCTAGTCATGGCGAGCCTTAAATACTTAGGGAGCTGGTGTGTTAGATATTGTGCCCTCTTAAATACATGTTGTTGTACCGATAACCATTTTAGGGATTTGATGTTCGCTAGCCCGTGTATATCCTCTTGTGCCTGTATATCCACAATGCGCTGTTTAACTAACTCCCTGGTACGAGGTGGGTAACTTCCCTGTGTATTCACCTGTATACCTCGGGTTCTCAGGAAAGTTTCAAGCTGAAGCACCCAGGAAGCGCCCCTAGCTGCCTTGCGCTGTTCTTCTAGACAGATTCTAGGAGTCTATCGTTGTCTAAGTTGGCAATTTTACATAAATAGTTGAACGCTCTTATTTTTGCCAAACCATTAATTTGCTGCAGGCCCAGTTCCACCCTAACAGCCACCGCTGAGTCCTGTTGCTCAGCCCCAGAAGCTGTCTGCCAAAGTTTATCTGGGCCTGTTCGATGATTGGCATGGTGTCCAAACCCCAAATCTCAGCCCCATAGAGTAATTGAGGGATTATTTTGGCTCCGTAAACTTTGATCGTAGGTAGGAGGGAACCCGGATATTGATGTTTGGTTAGTCTGAGAATCTGGTTAATGCCTAGTTTTGCTTTGGTGGCACTCCTTGATTGTTGGGCCTTCCATGAGCCTTTAGCCGAAAAAAGTAATTCCTAGATAGGTGAAGGTATCAACCTGCTCAATGTTTTCCCCATCCAGTGTCCAGGAGTGCCTTTTGGGTCTGTATGCAAACCTGATAACCTTGGTTTTCGCTTTATTGATGCTTAAATCGTTACTGTGTGCATACTGGTTGAATCTTACTAAGGCTCTACGAAGCCCAATCTGGGTAAGGGAGAGAATGACAACATCGTCAGCATATAAAAGAGAATTGATGTGTCTTTGGCCAATCTTAGGCATGTGAAATTGCTGCCCTCTTAGTTTACGTGGAAGATCGCTAACAAAAATGTTGAAAAGGGTCGGTGCTAAGATGCATCCCTGCCTCACTCCTCCCTGAGTGTCAACTTTGTTGGTGAGTGCCCCAGAAGGCATTCGGAGTTGGAGTGCGTTTCCTGTATGCAGCATTTCCAAGAGCTTCAGAAGTCTGTGCAGATGAACTCCTTGCAGTTGCAGATAGGGTTGCCATTTTTTGATATAAGAAATAAGGGACATTTATGGGATTTTTCACAAAAATAAGGGACACTTCATTAAAAACTTGAAACTCAAACATTAGGTAGAAATAGTTTTATTAACAGAATAAGATAATGATTGAAACTCACAAAAGAAACTGACTTACACCCTCTTAACAGTACATGGTGTGTTTCTGCATGCTTTGTCATGCAGAAAAAACATTAGAACTACCTAATTTTCTCCATCTGTATTTAGTACTTGACTTTGCTGACTTTAAAAGCGCACTGTCTAAACATTAAAATAAAATAAATTTTATAAGACTGTACATCTTCATGATTATTATGTCGATAGTTAATGGTATAGTATAGTATGGGATACACAGCATTGTATAGTATTGGGATGCACAGCTAGGCCTATTTTAAGAGTAACTCTCAAGCAACCAGAAACTATATTTATCCGACATGATTCAACATTCCCCTTGGGTAACGGTTAATTAGTCTACTGTACTTTGAAAAAGTCCTGTATCGCCTCTTCCTTCCAACGGGGACGCAGGCTGCCCTGCGAGTTGGAATCCCCGGGCAGGCATTGCCGTGGAAACCGCAGTGCGCACCTTCCTCTGGTCAACCCCGCCCAGTCCTGTCCTGCTAGTCAAAAATAAGGGACAGGGCCTGAAAATAAGGGACACAAATTTTAGGGCCAAAATAAGGGACGTCCCTTAGAATAAGGGACATATGGGAACCCTACTTAGATGAGAGGTGAGGTCCGCAAGTGCACCCCAGAAGCCTGCAGATCAATTCACTGCAAGTGCAGCCCCAGAAGCCTGCAGATTCACTCTACGTGGGGCTTCCTTTGAAGACAGTTCGGAAATTACAACTAGTCCAACGGGCAGCAGCCAGATTACTAACTGGAGCTACATACAGGGAGCATCCCCCCCCCCCCCCGTTGTGTCAGCTCCACTGGCTGCCTGTCCACTTCCAGGCTCAATTCGAAGTGCTGGTCTTGACCTTTAAAGCTCTATACAGTTTTGGCCCAGCTTACTTGTCTGAACGCATCTGCCGCTACGTCCCACCTCGTAACTTAAGATCTTCTTGGGAGGCCCTGCTCTCGCTCCCGCCAACTTCGCAAATGCGGTTGGTGGGGACGAGAGAGAGGGCCTTCTCGGTGGTGGCTCCCCGTCTGTGGAACGCGCTTCCTAGCGACATACGTTCAACTCCATCCCTCCTGGCATTCAGGAAAAAAGTGAAATCCTGGCTGTGGGACCAGGCGTTTGCACACTAGCACAAGGCAACACTTTGGACTGGATTTTAATGGCCAGTTGGTGGATATGGCTCAATGCTCTTTTTATGGATGGAACACTGTTTTTAACTTGAATGAATGTGTATGATGTGTTAATGTTAATTGTATTTTAATGTATTTTAATGCTGAATGTTTGGGGGGGGGTTATATTGTATTTTACTGTGTTTGTTAGGCTGCTCTGAATCCCCCCTCAGGGGTTGAGAAGAGCGGGGTAAAAATGCTGGAAATAAATAAATAAATATTTTTTAAAAAATAGAATTACACACTTTTTCACCCCTAAAATAGCTAAAACACACACAAACCAAGTTTTTATTACATTTATTGGAATCACTGTGTTATAACTAATGCTTTAAACTGTTTATTGTCTAATCTGTCTATTTTGTTTACTCTGGTTTTTTTCTTTTCTATTGATTCGTCATTTATTTTGCAAATATTGTTTACTGTATTTATGCTGTAAATCACCTTGAGTCCCTTTGGGAAGATGGGGCAGGATATAAATAAAGGTTATTATTATTATTATCATTATCATCATTATCATTATTATTAAACCAGCTACATATACAACAGTTTACTTCTGTCATCCTAGGGTTGCCAACTGTCCCGTATTGTACGGGACGTCCTGTTTTTTGGCCCCAATTTTTGTGTCCCTTATTTTCAGCTCCTTGACGGGACAGGAGGCAGCAGGAATCGAGGCTGGGCCAGTACATGCACACACATACTTCCTTCATCCTCCTCCTCCATCCGGCTACCCCTTTTGGCTCCTCCCGTTTCCTCTCGCCTCCCCGCGTGTGGCCGGGAATTGTAGTCCAAGGCTGCCTCCTCTTGATTGAGATGCACGCGCGGCCGTGGGCAGGACTTCATTTCCCAAGAGCCCTCACTCCCGGGGGGAGGAGAAGGAGGAAAAGGAAGAGGGAGAAGGGGGCCTGCCGGTCTTCATGGCGCCGGTGACCACCTGAAGGAGCTGCAGGCATGCCGTGGGGAGATGAGGGCCCACATCGAGCTGGTGATCATGGAGATCCAGAGCCAGGTCTGCTGCACCCTTGCCCACCTTGAGCGCGGGACAGCCTTCACCGTCGACTGCTGGGAGAGGAAGGAAGGTGACCCCCTGCCAGGCACACAAATCACAGCCACACCGGGGTTGAGGGGCGAGTGGGGGTCTCTGGAGGGCTATTGAGCCAGACGGGCATCTGTCGGGACGGTTGGGGTTGTGGCTCCTTGCAGAATGGGCCAAGTAGATGATATTGCCCTGAATGCATGCGAAAGGAGGCTTCTGTTAGAGCCCAGTCTAAAGATCAGTCAACAGTGTGATGCCGCAGCTGAAAAAGCCAAAGCTACATCAAAAGGAATATAGTTAGGGTTGCCTAACATTTGATTTTCAAGTTTTTAATGAAGTGTCCCTTATTTTGTGAAACCCAAAGTTTCTCAAACCAGACAAGAGTGAAGCTGAGCGCAATCTCCTAAAATGGACAAGGGCACGAGGCAAGGAGGCATGAAGCACAGAGGCTGCTCCCTTAAAGCCCTAAAGACCTATATGGTCATGGTAGTAGGGTTGTGCTTTTAGAGTAAACCTTGATCCATTTCATATTCTGGCTTTCGATGGGGGCCCCATCCATTTTTTGGGAGCCTCCCAAACTCACTGTCTTTTTCAGCACTTAAGTCAACTATGCCTTCCTGCCAGATTTGGGATTACTTTTTGGAACACAACGCCCAGTAAGCCCCATTATGGTATTATGGCCAAAAAAAGTCTTTCAAAACTCTGGATTTGAAAGGATTTTTAAAAAAATCTCTCTCTCCTACTGATTCTTCCCTTACCACACTGTTCAAATCAACTTTCTTATTTCTTGGCTGGATGCTAAATTGTTTAGAGGATTTTATGTGAAAAATTTTCAGAGAGGGATACTGATTTGCTCTATGGGAAAGTCCCCCATATCTTTTTATTTATTTTATTTTTAATTTTTCTATTTATTTATTTATTATATTATATTATATTATATTTATTATTTCAATTTGTATACCGTCCATTCCGGATGGCTCAGGGCGGTTTACAACACATAAAATCACAACAATAAAACAGTGAATGATAATATAAAATCCCATTTCCCAATAATCCCACAAAACATTATTAGTCAACCGACCAAGAATTAGAGGTCAAAAGCCTGTCTAAAGAGCACAGTTTTACAGGCTTTCTGGAAGGCCAGCAATTCACAGGTTGCTTGGGCCTCCGGTGGCAGGCTTGGTGCCACCATGGAGAAGGCCCTCTGTCACGTTGATGATAAATGAATGGTCCGTAGGGAAGGGATCTGCAGGAGGTTGTGGGCCTCAGATCGAAGAGATCTCTGGGGAACATACGGGAGTAGATGGTTCCTCAGGTACACCGGCCCCAGACCATGCAAGGCTTTAAAGGTCAGAACCAGCACTTTGAAGATGATCCGGTGCTCAATTGGCAACCAGTGCAGTCGCTGCAGGGTTGGAGTGATGTGGGCCCTGGCCGGCACTCCGGCCAGGAGTCTCACTGCAGCATTCTGCACCAGTTTAAGCTTCCGGATGATTGACAAAGGAAGGCCAATGTAAAGGGCGTTACAGTAGTTCAGTCTTGAGATGACCGTCGCCTGGATTACCGTGGCTAGTTCCTTCCTAGTGAGATAGGGCGCCAGCCGCCTAGCCTGACACAGGTGGAAAAATGCTGACAGCAGAGACCTGGGCCTCCATTGTCAGCAGTGGGTTCAACTGAACCCCCAGACTCTTTACTAATGACGACGGGCGTAATGCCTCGCTGTCCAGAGTAGGCAGCTGGAGCCCACTCCCACCCAGACCACCCAGCCAAAGGATCTCTGTCTTCGATGGATTCACTCTCAACCGGCTGGCTCGTAGCCAACCAGTCACAGCTTCAAGGCATAGCTGGAAACAATCGGGTACAGCAGTGATTTTCAACCTTTTTTGAGCAGCGGCACATTTTTTACATTTACAAAAATCCTGGGGCACACCACCAACCAAAATGACAATCTAACACAGTGTTTCCCAACCTTTTTTGAGCCGTGGCACACTTTTAACATTAAAAAAATCCGGGGGCACACCACCAACAAAATGACACAAAATGACACTCTAACACAGTAATGAACGGCTGGGGTTGGTGGCCTGCTGGGAGCAGCTGCTGGGAGTGCCAAAGCCAGGGAGGGGGTGGAGCCAGGCTGCGCCATGCCCTGCCCCTTACCCCAGGCTTCACCTCTCCCAGCAGCTGCTCCAGCCTTGAGGGGGCAGTGCCAAGCCAGCGGTGCCAGAGCCAGCACAATGCTGGCTTCGCACTGTCCCCTCAAGGTTGGAGCAGCTGCTGGGAGTGCCGAAGCCTGGGGAAGGGGCAGAGCCAGGCCGCGCCATGCCCCACCCCTCCCCCCAGCTTCAGCTCTCCTACAGATGAGGAGCATGAGCAGTGGACGGGCTTCAGTGGGCGGGGCTCCTCCTCCACGCGGCTTCAGCGAGCGAGGGGCAAGAGTCATGGTGGGAGTCATGGCAGATTGGAGGCTGGCTGGGGAAATGGCTGAAGGAGGCGGCACCCCAGTCCCTTCTTTTTCTTCGCCACTGCCTGGCCCTTCCTCCTCCCCCAAGCAGCAGGAGTTCAGCAGGAGGGGGGAGGAAGGGGGCAGAGAGCTTTTCTCGTGGCACAGCAGGAGGTCCGTCACGGCACACTAGTGTGCCACGGCACACTGGTTGAGAAAAACTGGGGTACAGAGTCCGGCTGGCCGTCCATTCAATTAACATTGATGCATTCAGTTAACAAACTTTTGCCATACAAGTCTTATCTCAATATACTGTACATTATTCCAAAAGTCACATTACCTTATATGACACTCTATAGGTCCCCATAATAATAATAATAATAATAATAATAATAATAATAATAATAATAACTTTATCTCCTGCCTCCATCTCCCCAAAGGAACTTGGGGCAGCTTACATGGGCATCAAGTCCAATATAAAGAAAGAATACAGAGTAACACAATTAAAACATATAACAGTTAACCAGGGGCGGACCTACCTGGTCCCGGGGGGTACGCGAAAACAACTGCGCCCCCCCCACAGTTGCTCCCGAGGGGAGCCCAGTGCGCATGCGCCAATCTGTGCGCACGCGCACTGACTCCAGAGTGCGCTACCCGCTTTGGAGGCCAGTGCGCATGCACAAACTACGCGCACTGGCTCCAGCGGGAGGTGCGCTCTGGAGCCATGACGATGCGCAGAGCTTTTTCGGCGCATGTGCAGAAGCTCCCACAGGCGCTGTAGTGCCTGTAGAAGCTTCTGTGCATGCGGAGACGCGTCGGCCTAATAAAGGCGCGGCCGGGCGCGGTGGCGTGGCGCAGGCCGCGGAGCCAGCTGCAGAGGCCTGGTCAGCGTGCGGGCGCGGCGCAGGCCGCGGAGCCAGCTGCGGGAGGCCTGGCCGGCAACGGCAGGGCGGCGGGCACGGGCGCGGGCGGCGGGGTGGGCGGAGTCAGCGCGGGCGGCCCCTCCCAGGTGGTGACACCCTCCCCGGGTGACGATCGCCTCTACGCGCCTGCATAGTCCGCCTAAT
>JARBWK010004492.1:0-10231 GCA_030556195.1 Anolis apletophallus
TGTTTCAAGGAGGATGGACCACAGATGATGGGACTTGAAATACCTTCACTCACCTTCCGAGACTGCTGCAACCCTCATCCAAAGAATGATCAAGACCAAACGTGACACACAGAGCCCCCATGACCCACTCTACATCCTGGTGCTGTTTGGAGGGGGATGGACCATGGCCAATGGGACTTGCAGTACCTTCACTAAGTTCCTGAGACCACTGCAAGCCACGTAAACATCTGATAAGGACCAACCTTGGCACACAATGCCTTCCTCAAATAACCCGGGCACCGCCGGTCCCAAGCTAGTAAACAATAAAGGTAAAGGTTTCCCTTGATATTAAGTTTAGTCGAGTCCAACTCTCACCTCCATAGTGTCATCTCCATTTCTAAGCCGAAGAGCCGGCGTTGTACATAGGCACTTCCTAGGTCATTTGTTTGGCATGACTGCATGGAGCACCGTTACCTTCCACAGGAGAGGTACCTATTGATCTACTCACATTTGCCTGTTTTCGAGCTGCTAGGTTGGCAGAAGCTGGGGCTATCAACGGGAGCTCACACCATTCTGAGGATTTGAACCGCCGACTTTGTGGTCAGCAAGTTCAGCAGCTCAGTGGTTTAACACGCTGCACCATCGCAGGCCCATGAACAGTACTCTTCTGCAAATAACACCTTTTCAGTTTCAGACCAGGAGTCTTTTTGTGACATTTGCAGAAGGCTTCTTTTTTTTTGCTGTTGTAATTCTGGGATCTCTATGAAAGTTGGGTTCTGTTTCTGGTTGTGCGCCCTTCTAGATGCGCAACGTGTGTTGGAGCATGCAAGCAATCAGTGAGTGTGTGTGTGTCAACTGTAAAATAAATTGCATGAAGCCGATTGGTCGGGCAATGCACAGGGTGATGGCTGAGCCTAGAACTTTTGGATACTGTTGTATTTTTGTTCAGGCTCAAGTTATGCACATGCAGAGAGAAGAGAGAAGGAGGAGAGAGGAGAGAGAGAGAGAGAGAGATTTGTTTATTGTCTGCTAAAAGAAGATCTCTCATATGAACAAAGAAAGACTATTTTAAATCTCTCTAAAGGGCATTTTGCAATATTGTACATATGTTGTTCGAATTAATAAGCGTACACTATTTGTTCTTTACTGTTCACCTGTGTGGCATATGTTCTTCCTCTAACAACAACAGAAGAGACAAAGAGCTCTATCAAGTGCATATATAAGATGTCAATTACCAATTCCCAATTCGGTGTATAGAATATGAGTAAATATAATCTGTATGTAGGTCTGGGATGGAACAAGTACTTTCACAGTAATAACTTTGATGTTACCCCAATTAAGTATATGTGTACGACAATAGGCAAAAATATGGATAAATAAACATGTCTATAATGTCTATTGAGCACCGGGTCGCCTTCAAAGTGTTGGTCCTTACCGTTAAGGCCTTACACGGCCTGGGGCCAGCGTATCTGAGGGACCGTCTCACTCCATATTGCCCATCGAGATCACTACGGTCTGAGGATGCCAACTTCCTGGAAATACCATCAACAAAGTTGGCGCACCTGACATCTACCCGCCGGAGAGCGTTCTCCGTTATAGCCCCCACGCTATGGAACGCCCTCCCGGCCGAAACCAGGGCCCTGAGGGACTTACTCCCGTTTAGACGGGCCTGCAAAACTCAGCTGTTTAGGCAGGCCTTCGGTGAGTAGGCCCGCGTGTTTTTATGTGTTATACTGCTGCATCTGCTGCTGCTCTGTTGTTTTAATGTTATTGCTTTTTTTTTTATATGAATATTTTTATTGATTTATTTACATACAGAATAAAAACCACATCCAAACAACAAAACATAACAAAACAAAACAGTGCACTGTGAAAGTGCCCCTTCCACCCTCACTAACATCCACACCCCTCCACCCTTCTGAGGGTTTCATCGCCATTCTTCTTCCCTTCAAATTTCCAAGCCTTTGGACAGTTTACTTTACAAATTAAACAATAGATCCAACTTATTCCTCGTGTCTTGATCTCGAGTTTTCCAGATAATATATTGTCTTACCGGTCCCATCGCCCCAACAGTTCCTGCAGTTTATTCTCCTCCATCTCATTAACCCTAATCTCCATAATTTCAAATTGAATGTGCTCTACCAGGTACCGCAACCAATTCTTAATTGTCCATTTAGAGGAGTCCTTCCAACCCAGAACTATAACCGACAGCGCTTTCAATCATAGCTTCCTTAATTCCTCCATATTCCCCAAGTCACTCTTTTCTCACCAATATCGCCATTTCCTTTGTAATTACCCAATTTATGTTCAATGCCTTATTAATTTCCCCTTGTACCTCTTTCCAAAATCTCTGCACTACTGCACATTCCCAAATCAGGTGCATGTATACCCCTTTCACTTGGCACCCGTGCCAACACTGACTACTCACATTTTGAGAGAAGTATGCCAATTGGGCCGGAGTCCGATACCACTTATGTAGGAGTTTCCTTCTCATTTCCCTCACTCTTGTGTTTTTATTTTTGCGATATTTCCCATTATCCTTTCCATCTCTAACTCTGATACTTGTACTTCCCTCTCCCACAATTTAGTTAATTCTTGTACAGGGCTTTCCCCTGACACTGCTAACAACTTGTATATCTTTCCCACCTGAGTCCTTTTCCCTTCCTTCCATTCCCTTACCAACCTCTCAAAAGCAGTGTCCTCTCTTTGCATTGCCTCTCTAACCTCCCTCTGCATAAGGAATTCGCATATGGCCCGAATTTGCAACCACCACCTTTGTCCCAACCAATTCTCTAGTTTATCTCTCCTAATTCTGCCCCTTCATCCACTAATTGCTCCAATCTTGTAACCCCCTTTCCTTTCAATTCCCTTATTATTCTGCTTAAATTTTCCTCTTTTGGGGTTCATTACCTGTAACGAGGCTACCTTGAAACCCCCGGTGCCCATCCTCCCTTGCCACCTTCTCCACACCTCCAAAGTGGCTCTCATTGGCCCTATCAATTTCTCCACCTCGGCTTTTCCCCATCTCCTAAAGATCAGTTCCTCCGGTCCAATTGCATTCACTTCTCTCTCCACTTTCGCCCATTTTTTGTCTTCCACCTGTAGCTCTATCAGTCTTTCTATCTGAAACGCATCTCTATATAGCTCTAGGCTTGGGATTCCCCCCATCCTCCTTCCTTCTCACTCGCTATCAACCATTTTTTTTTCTTATTCGTGGTTTCTTATCTCCTTCCACCCACTGGTTCACTTTTCTGTCCCATTCTTTTATCTTAACTCCTGAAAGAACTCCTGGCAAGGCCTGGGCTAAATACAGAAATTTAGGCAATATCATCATTTTCAGCGCTCTTATTTTTGCCATTCTCCTCAAGCTTTTGTGTTTCCAACTTTTAATCTGTTTCAGGAGTTATTTCCAAATCTGTGCATAGTTTCCATCTACTATTTTCCCACATTCTTCTAGATCCACACTCCCAGGTATTTCATTCTTTTTATTCCTAATTTTAACCCTGTCTCTTTCCTTACCTCAATCTGTTCCCTTGGGCCTATATTTATAAACATTATCTCCGACTTTTCCGTTTTAATGTTATTGCTATTGTTTTAACTGTTTTATGTTTTAACCCTTTGTTGTCATGCCATTGGCTCTTGTGAGCCGCCGCGAGCCCCCGGGAGTCGGCGGCATAGAAGCCTCAATAATAAATAAATAAATAAATAATATGAGGGCATATATATAATTAAATAATCACATTTCAACAATGGTGCAAGAGTACAATGTAAAGAATGATACGGAATGGAGCAGAACAACTCACTGTAAATTCTGGTTAATAACAACGTAGGTCCTGATAATACGGATTAAATGGTTGGAAAATCCAATAGTTAGTCCCAATATAGAGGTATTCCACGATGGAATGATCCAGAATGGCGCAGAACAACTCACAGTAAGTTCAGGTTAATGACAATGTAGATATTGTTAATCCGGATAAAATGGCTGGAAAGTCCAAAAGTTAGTCCCAATATTTTCTTCCTCTGGCAAGGCAGTGTGTAGGCCAGTGTTTCCCAACCGCTGTTCCGCGGCACACAAGTGCTGGTGTTCCGCGAGAAATCCTCTCCCTCCTGCTGCTGCTGAGAGAGGTTTTCCCGCGGCACACCAGCTGATCGTGGAAGAGCGGTTGGGAAACACGACCCTCTCTAGGACCTAGCGAGGCAGGGGAGGCTCAGGAGGGGAGGGGCCAGGCAACGCTCTCCTCCTCCTCCTCCTCCTCCGGAGTGAGCCCACCGGATAGAGTCTATCCTGTGGGCTCACTTCTGGAGGAGTAGGAGTAGGAGGCGGGAACCTGGGCATCTCGGGGAGCCTTTCTCCCAGCAGAGCCGCAAACTGGGAGAAAGGTTCCCCGCAGGGCCCCGCCCCTCCCTCCTCCCCGGTGCGCAGAAAAGCGCTCTTGACATCCCTCCAGCTCCTACCCCCATGGGCGCCTTCCTTCCTGCCTGCTTCGCCGTTCCCGAGTCCAGAGTGCTCTCTGGATGTAGGTGAACTACAACTCCAAAACTGAAGGTAAATTTCTATTACCTATATGTATTACTGTGTTAAGATTGTCATTTTGTGTCATTTTGGTCGGCGGTGTGCCCCAGGATTTTGGAAATGTAAAAAGTGTGCTGCGGCTCAAAAAAGGTTGGGAGGCACTGGTGGACGCTGATCAAACGTGAACTACATGTGGTTTATTTTACATTCCGCCACAACCTGAACTATAGAAAGCCCGAATAATAGATACAGATTGAGACAGAATATGTGTAATACGCAGTGCATGTTGTCAGCAAAATAAGCATATATTTACATCACTATCACATTCTTTTATACTTCTGAGTTAATTTAACCTCACTTGGGATTTTTTTTTGTCTTGACAAGAAGTCTACAGAACTTTTTAAAACAAAAACAGACAAACATATTTTCCCGTTTCCTCCTTCTAGAGAATGTGACTGCAACCATGCAGATTTGGAGGATTGTTTTCTATGTAAACACAATGGACTATGTTATGCAGGAAGAAGTGTTGAAAAACAGAGAATGATTCCCATATCTACAAATGCCTGTAGTAGCACTCGCTGCTATTTCCCAAGGAAATAGTAATTGACAAATAGGACTTGCCCATGGGGATGTCAGTCTAAGCTGATTTAATGTTTCCTGACATTTTCAAGAGAGAGGAGCTGCCCGCTTTAAAGACAGGAGGGAACGACATTCCTGAGACTTACAAACTCATCTTTCAGGAAACGTCCTCGAAATGTAAATAGGAGGACAGAAGCAAGACTTCGGTTTGCCCCTGAACTAACGGAGAAGTTCAGGGGAATCTAAAGAGCAGAACGTATATAAGATACCCTTCTGCCAACGTAGGAAATGTTTAAGGCATTCCAAGTATTATCTTCAAAACATACTCTACTACAACATTTTAACAAAAATCACCGCAAGATCACAATTTTAAAAACAGCTCAAAAGTGTGACAGCAGATGCTTAATTGGAAGTGTCCTTTCCAGATCAGGACATTACTGCAATATCAATGTTATATTGCAAAAATCCCACTCGAATCCCCCCGAAGGGAGGAATTTGATGCCATAAAACATACATACAGTAAAACAAACATATACATTAAAACAAGAAATTTGAAATACATACAAACATTTGCGTGTGCAAGGGTGACACACCTTGCGCCAAGGACAATAACACAGACGCAAGTGGTTGGATGAAAATGGCCACAACTCATTTATTGAAAACAGGAACAAAGGGTTGGTGGCCACGCATGGGTCCTGGATCAGGGTCATACAGCCCCCACAAATGTCCCAAGGCGTATGCAAGCCTGGGGTGCGTCCGGCCCAATGCCTGACCACGGAAACCTGGCACCCCAGAGGGCCTGGGCATTATCCTGCCTACCCTGGATAGCGAACGGCTTAGCCTATCGCCTATTGTCAAGAGCTTAGGTGTCCAGCTGGACCCCCTGCAGTCCATGGAGGCCCAGGTCTCCGCAGCCAGCAGGGCGTCATTTTTCACCTACGACAGGCTAGGCGACTGGCACCCTACCTTCCAGGGCGACCTGGCCCACGGTGATCCAAGCGACGGTCATCTCGAGATTAGACTACTGTAACGCCCTCTACGCTGGCCTTCCCTTGGCGACAATTCGGAAACTCAAGCTAGTGCAGAATGCCGCGGCTCGCTTGCTGACGGAGGCGTCGGTAAGGGAGCACATTACGCCCATCCTCCGGCAGCTGCACTGGCTACCTATTGAGTACCGGTGTTTTCAAGGTGTTGGTGTTAACCTTTAAGGCTCTACACGGCCTAGGGCCTGCGTACCTGAGGGACCGCCTTGCCCCATACATTCCCCGAGATCACTATGTTCAGAGGAGTCGAATCTACTCCTGATTCCATCGGTCCGCGCCTGTCGCTTGTCTGCAACCAGGCAAAGGGCTTTCTCTGTGGCGGCTCCGGTACTCTGGAACTCTCTCCCGGCGGCGTCCGGCCGCCTGAGCTTATCCGTTCGCAGGGCCTGCAAGACCGCCCTGTTCAGACTGGCCTCGGCTGGCGAATAAGGCGAACGTACTCATCTGTATATTTCAGCACCCTGGTTCAGGGAATGCTATAACATGTGACACAATCAATCTCGGGACCTATGCTGTGTTTTATGTTTTTATGTTGTATTTTATTGTACGGCGACATGGATGCTACATGCCAGCCGAATTTTATATTGTTATCCGCCCCGAGCCTGCAGGGAGGAGCGGAATACAAAATGGAACAAATAAATAAATAAATAAATATCCCCCTTACAACCAAAGGGCGGTAAGCCAGCCTGATCCAGGGGCCATGCCACACGCCAAACACGGAGTTGTGACAAAGAACATAATAACGCATAACCATGAACAATGCAACAATGACATGAAGAATGAACAAAATGGACACCAGCAAGCAATGCAATAAGTAGGGAGGGTCGGAGGAAAAACAGAGCTGGCCCCCACGTGCAGCCTGGGCAGCCCCGGGCGGCCTTAAATAGGCTGCCCAGGCGGAAGTGCAGGCCAGCCGGCGCACAGAGGGGGCTGGGTGGGGCGAGCCCCGTCATTGGCCGGCCGGCACTTGGTGGCAGGAAACCTTCCCGCCACCCCAGGGGCTTCTGGGAAGGAGAAGCCCCTGCATCACTCTGCAAGATGGCGGCGAGGGCAACCCCGCCCCGCAACCCGCTCGGCCGGTAAGTCGGCCAAGCACGTAAACATGAAAACAATTATTAAAAACCACGCAGTCCAAACTCATAATTCAAGGCCTTTCCACTAATCTGTATTTACTTATTGTACTAAATTATTATTCTCCAAAGGCTTGGTCCCATAATCATGTTTTTAGTTTTTTTCCTGAATGACAGGTGGGAGGAGGCCAATCTAATTTCACTGGGGAGGGAGGTTCATACATGAGGGGCCACCACTGAGAAGGCCCTGTCTCTCATCTCCATCAGTCGCTGGAAGCCCCCGGTGGTGCAAGGCAGGCAGGAATGAAGACTGACAGGTCGCAGGCTCGAATCCGGGAAGAGCGCGGATGAGCTCCCTCTGTCAGCTCCAGCTCCTCATGCAAGGACATGAGAGAAGCCTCCCACAAGGATGGTAAAACATCAAAAGATCTGGGCGTCGCCGGGGCAACGTCCTTTCAGATGGCCAATTCTCTCACAGCAGAAGGGAACTTGCAGTTTCTCAAGTCACTCCTCACACACACACACACACATACAAGAGAAATGTCACAACGCACATCCTGAAAATTCAAACTTGTGAAGTATATCAGCAACTGGGATTTCAGACTCTGCTTTGTGAATTATTCCAGCCTGGGAGGAATAATTCTTTACATGCCCATGACCAAAAAAAAAAGTGTGTTGCCATAGGATGTCTGCCAGGTTCTCTCCATAAACATAGATATATACGCACTTATACTTAACTTGTGGCAGAATGCAACTCTCCCTTGTCTGGAATGCATCTGCGTCTGAGCCAGAGAGCAACAGCGGCAAAGCCAGAACTGCGAGACACATTCCACGAACAAGGGAAATTCCCAATAAGAACGAAGAAGGAAAGGGTTAGTGCAACAGAAGTAGAAACCCAACACTAAAGATTTCCCTATATTTTCACAAAAGTTTGTAACGAACGATGTAACGAACATTGGGCTCAGTGTTCCTGGAAAGTTAACACTTTAAATATTAGCAAAACCAGAAGAGGTGAAGGATTGGTAGGATGGCGTTGGGGGCTTTATTAATTTTGTTTGTGTGTTTATTTGTTTGTGTGTGTTTGTGCATGTGTTTGGCACATGACAGGTCTCCTACTTATTCAGAATGAAGGTTGCCATCTGCTGGATCTCTACAGCTACTTCCAGCTACGGTTTTGACTTTTCGTCAATGTGCAACCAGTGTGTAACGAATAAACTATTCATAATAATAGAAAAATACAATACTTTCAATACTCTATTTGCTCCTCAACACGCTACTATGGTTCCCCCCTTTGAAAATGTCACCCCTTATTTCCACACTATTTCACAAACATTAACATTATGCTATCACTTGTACGGAGCTGTGATAGGAGGCAACTGTAAACATGTCTAGGATTTCTCTTGACTCTAAGGCTTCATGGTAGCCAAGAGCAGTGTTTTCAATGCAAGAAAGACACAAACTTCCCACACAGAACTCCCATAACCAAGAGAAAATACTATAAGAGTTTGGTGGGCATTGACCTTGGGTTTTGGAGTTGTAGTTCACTATATCCAGGGAGCACTGTGGACTCAAACAATGTTGGATCAGGACCAAACTTGGCATGAATACTCAATATGCCCAAATGTGAACACAGATGGAGTTTGGGGAAAAACGGACCTTGACATTTGGGAGTTACAGTTTCTGGGATTTATAGTTAACACACAATCAAAGAGTATCCTGACCTCTTGCAACAATGGAATTGAACCAAACTTGGCATATTGAACTCTCATTACCAACAGAAAGTACTGAAAGGGTTGGCTTGGAATTGACCTTGAGTTTGGAAGTTGTAGTTCACCTACACCCAGAGAGAACTGTGAACTCAAACAATGTTATGCTATTGTTTGTTTTCTATCCAGAATCACAATGTTGGTAGGAGGCTCACCACTTTAAGGTCCCGAAAACAGGCATGGGAAAACTTCTGCCCTCTGGGTGCTTTGGACTTCAACTCCCATCATTCCTAACAGCCTGAGGCCCTTTCCTGCTTAAGTAGCTGGGGGGGGGAGGAAAGGGGCCTGAGGCTGCTAGGAATGGTGGGAGTTGGAGTCCAAAACACCTGGAAGGTCCAAGTTTGCCCATGCCAGCTTTTGACAGACACTTACTTTTTCTTCTCCACTCGGGCTCCCTTCTTCAGGAGGGGAAGGGGGGGAGGAAGACGTGACCTGTGTGGGCGCTACTGCGCAGACTCGACCCACGTCTTCTTCCCTCCCCCCTCCCCTTCTGAACACGTTCACGCTGCCCCCTCGGATCAAAATGGCGGCAGCGTGAGCAAAGCGAGGCAAAGCGAGCAGAGCGAGGCTGGGAAGAAGGGAGCCCGAGTGGAGAAGAAAAAGTGTTCGGCAGGAGGGGGGAGAAAGGGTCTTGGAGGTTCCAATTTCCCACGGCACACCTGATGATCGTTCACGGCACACTAGTGTGCCACGGCACACTGGTTGGGGAACACGGCCCTAGACCATATAAGGCCTTATAGGTTAACACCAACACTTTGAATGTAATCCGGTACTCTACTGGAAGCCAATGCAGCTGCTGCAGGATGGGAGTTATGTGGCATCTAACTGGGGCCCCAGTGAGCAGACGAGCTGCAGCATTCTGCACCAGTTTGAGTTTCCGCATCATGGACAAAGGAAGGCCAATGTAGAGGGTGTTACAGTAGTCTAGTGTCGAGATGACAGTCGCCTGGATCACCGTGGCCAGGTCGCCCTCGAACAGGTAAGGTGCCAACCGTCTAGCCTGTCGCAGATGGAAAAATGCGGATCTGCTGACCATAGAGACCTGGGCCTCCATAGTCAGCAGCAGGTCCAACTGGACACCCAGACTCTTTGTAACGACTCTCCAACACTCGGTAAGGATCACGCGTAGATTGAAGCACGGTCCAACACGATTTTATTGCAGGTACGACACATGTGAAGCTAAAGCACTGACCGCCACCCAAACACACATATATACCTAAGCCCCCTCCCATTGCCCATGCAATGTCCAAGCAGGGTTGCACCATATCCCGGGTGAGTCAG
>JARBWK010004493.1:0-10230 GCA_030556195.1 Anolis apletophallus
ATTTGTATACTTTTTAAGTGAGATCAAACCTGTGTCAGAATTCTGTGCTTATTCTCTGACAGTGACATTGCTACAAAAATTAAGTTCTTTGCCTTTGGTTTGATTACCTTTTTTCTTATTGTCAGTCATATTCAATCACAGCTCATTCATGTGACTAAGTCAATGAGGATAAGATAGCATAAAGTTTGAGTCTCATTCAGGAAATTGGCCAAACACTCATGTTTCTGGGACCAGGCTTTTCCACATTAGCACAATGCAGCACTTTGGATTGTAATTGTAATTGGTAAGTTGATGGTTATGGCTCAATGTTTATGTGGTGGATGGAACTTAAGTATTATGTGTCAATGCTAATTGTATTTTAATTCTGAATGTCTATGGTTTTATATTGTATTTATATTGTGTATCGGCATCGAATTGTTGCCTTTTGCTAGGTCGCTCTGAATCCCTCGGGGTTGAGAAGAGCAAGGTAGAAATGATGTAAATAAATAAATATCCTGAAAATAGTCCAATAGTGGAGGCATGTGCTCTCTTGCCCAGAGCAGTCAAGACAACTGTATTCCTGTTATGTACCATTGGTAGATGAACCATCATTGCTCATGGGGAATGTCATTGTTTCACTATAAAACAGACATCAGATACAGTTTCTAATGAAAGACGGGCTTTATGAGTGCTTCATTTTTCCGAAGATAGTAAGTTAGATAACAAGCCCTCCTTTCTGCTAGAGATCCCTGTGTACAACTGGTGGGCCACTGTGTGACACAGAATGCTGGACTAGATTTAGCATGGCTCTTCTTATGTTCTTATGTTCTTAATAAGAGAAAAGGACACGCATAACCAAAAGGCGTTTGAAAATTAATAATCCATCATTCATTTAGAATTATCTTCGAGTCATTAATATAACAGTCAAGTACTATACAGCCGTACTCACGAATAATACAGTATAACAGGATAGACGGACCAGAGGGTCAAATAATAGTCCATACAAATCAGGGGTTATATCCCAGTATAAGAATCCAGGTCGAGTCGTGGAGCCCAGAGCGTCGTAGGGGCCGGGTTACGACGCACTCTATGGCTCCACGACTCGACCTGGATTCTTATACTGGGATATAACCCCTTGATTTGTATGGACTATTATTTGACCCTCCTGGTCCGTCTATCCTGTTATACTGTATTATTCGTGAGTACGGCTGTATAGTACTTGACTGTTATATTAATGACTTGAAGATAATTCTAAATGAATGATGGATTATTAATTTTCAATCGTCTTTTGGTTGCGTGTCCTTTTCTCTTATACTGTACGGGCATAGCAGCTAACCTTTTTTCTTATGTTCTTAAGCCATACCTTCTACAAGAATCCAAAAATGCAAGAACTTGTGTTGATCCAGTTCTTGCAGATTTCACTCCCTCTTCCCAAGAGCAAAGCTTTTGATGGGTTCATGGGTTGAAAACCAGATGATTCAAAACCAGAGATTTCAAGAAATCTAAGCTTACCATAAAAGATTTCGCCCCCACCAACCTATTGTGAAAGGAATAGTTACATTTCTAAGGAGCAGGGTAAGCTGAATGGGTATGTGTAGCACCCATGGGTCCGTTCGTGCCACTGGGAGGGAGTGAGGCGCCGGGGTCCCAATGCCATTGGGACCCGCACATGCTGAAGGGGACTCGGAGGATGAGTTGGAAGGCCCAGAGCAAGATTGGTCAGCAGTGCCTTTGCCCAGTTCACCTGTAGAGAGTTTAGCATGGGATCTCGAGTGGGAGCATTCTCCCGGGGAAGGAGCGGACCAGGTGGAGATGGGAGGCAGCGAAGCAGATAGCGAAGATAGTTATGAATTCCCAAACGGCCGAGGTTCCCAGGAGCTGGCCGAGCAGCAGATGGAGGCCAGCGGCTGGGAAAGTTCGGGGGAGGCTGCTTCTCAAGGAGATAGCGATACTGGACTGGAAGAGCGGGGCCGTTCCCATAACAGACGCAGGGACATAGAGCAGGGCAGGAGGAGCTGGCATCTGTCCCTAGACCGTCGCCGTTCGGAAAGTAGAGACTGGAGACGCCGGGCCCTAGATCGCCGAGGGCCCGGCCGAAGGATTAAGAACGGCTCCGTGGGAACTGATCCTCAGTTCTCCGGCCACGTCTGATCTGAAGGGCGTGAAAGCGGAGTGAATCTCGGAGCCTAGTTTGGCTCGCCTTGGACTAAGACCTTGCCTTGTTATTGATTCGCATTGCTGCGGAAACCCTGCTTTGTTCCGGAGTCAATCCGGAAACTTGCCAAGCTTTTTGCCACGTTTGCTTTGGAACTATCTTTTGGAACTTTGCTTTCTTAATTGGACTTCAGCTTTGCTGATTGCTTTATTCTTTGATCTCTTCAAGAGAATTGCCTTTTGGACTTTTTATATTCAATAAAACTAGTTAGCCTTTGCTACGTCTCCGTGTGTGTGTTAAAGGGGCAGTACTAAGTCGGTGATTGTGACAGTTGGCCGGAGAACTCCACGAACCCCTTTTTGCACCACGGACGTACCAGGAACCGCCGGCTGCGTACCAAGGCTCCCATTGTCTCCACGGCCGCCATGGCGAACTTGACGGGTCCGCAAGTGGTGGCGTTGCAACAGGAGGTGGCGGAGCTGCGAACCCGAGCGGGGCGGCACCCGTCGGTGAATGCCCCGGCTCGTTTCAATGGACATCCGGCGACGGTGGAAGTTTTCATTGCCCAGGTTCGGATGTACCTGGAGTTGCGGCCCAATGAGTTTGCCACCCCTCGAGCCCAGGTGGGGTTCGTGTTCAACTGTATGGAAGGGATGGCAGCGACGTGGGCAACTCCCTCCTCAAAGCCGCGTCTCCGCATAAGGCGACTTTGGACACTTTCCTAGATGCGATCCGGGCGACCTGGGGACCCCCCGTCCATGAGGACCTGGCGGAACGGGATTTAGCACGGCTGACCATGAAGGACATAACCTTGTCTCAGTATATTTCCCGTTTCCGAGTATTGGCCAGCCAGACCAAGTGGGAAGGGCCACCCTTGCGCTACACGTATCTAGCGGGACTCTCGCCCGAGATTCAGCAACAGATGTTACAATTGCCCCGGCCGGCCGACCTGGAGGAGGCCATCGCCTCGAGTTTGCGGGCGGAGGCGGCCGCGCAATACAAGAGAAGGTGGGGGGCCGGCACGGCCGAGAAACCACCGACCAAGCGGGAGGCCGGGACCGGCCAATTTGTGCCCCGCCAGATCCCTGCCCCCACCCCTTTCGTGGATGACTCTGAACCGATGCAACTGGGTACGGTGCGGCCCAAAGTAGATGCCGCCGAGAAGGCTCGGCGTCAACGACTTAACCTTTGTTGGTACTGCGGGGCTCGGGTCATTTTTCTCGGATTGCCCCCAGAAACCGCGGGGAAGACCCTCGGGCCTCTGCAGCGGTGGCCGGCCCTCCGGAGCCTGAGGAAGCCCTCCAGGCGGCGGGGGAAGGGTGCGGCCGAGTGTAAGAGGCGTCGCTCACTCGGCCGACGACGCTAACCGTCCCCCGGAACCCAAGACTGGACAATTGTTCCTTGTCATGGTCAGCTTGTGGTCGCCCGAGAAGGGGCCGATGATGGTCCATGCCATGATTGACTCGGGAGCGACCAACAACTTCATTGATGCAGACTATGCCAAGTCTGCGGGATTAAAATTTCTTGATCTCCAAGAGCCCAAGGGTGTCCAGACCATCGATGGGAGAGTTCTGAAAACGGGGGCTGTAACTCAGTATACCGCCCCTACCAGGATGTGGACTAGCTCCCATAAAGAGGACATTTCGTTTCTTGTGACCAAGCTCCCGGATTTCCCCATTGTCCTGGGCATTGTGTGGCTCGCGCTCCACGACCCCCAGATCTCCTGGGCTAAAAGACAGTTGATTTTTTCTTCGGACCATTGCCAGGGCCACTGCATGACAGCTCGGGCGTGCCTGGCCCACGAAGTGGAGAATGTGGTTACCCTGCCCAAGAAGTATGCCGGTTTTTGGGATGTTTTCAGTGAAAAGGAGGCAGAACGCTTGCCTCCGCACCGGCCCTACGACTGTGCCATTGACTTGCAGCCAGGGGCCCCAATTCCGCGGGGGCGCCTCTACCCTCTCTCGGATCCGGAGCAACAGGCTCTCCGAGACTTCCTGGATGAGAACCTGCGGAAGGGGTTCATTCGGCCCTCCCAATCCCCGGCCGGGGCCCGATTCTTTCGTCAAGAAGAAATCGGGGAGTTGCGGCTTTGCAATGACTATAGAGAACTCTATAAGATCACGATCCGGAACCGATATCCCCTGCCCTTGATCCCCGAGCTCTAGGAGCGGATGCGGGAGCTAAGGTATTCACTAAACTGGACCTGAGGGGGGCTTACAACCTTGTCCGGATCCGCCAGGGTGATGAATGGAAGACAGCCTTCCAGACCAAGTGGGGCAGTTTCGAATACCTGGTGATGGGATTCGGGTTGTGCAACGCCCCTGCCTGTTTCCAACACTTCATGAATGACATTTTCCGAGACCTGTTGGACCGCTATCTGGCGGTCTACCTGGATGACCTGCTGATTTTTTCTCCGGATCAGGCGACCCATGATCGCCATGTCAAGGAGGTCCTCCAGAGACTCAGAGCTCACGGGCTCTATGCCAAGCTGGAGAAATGTGCGTTTGATCTGCGTGAGGTGGACTTTCTGGGGTACCGCATCTCTCCTACGGGCATTGCCATGGATGACACCAAGGTCCAAGCCGTAGTTGACTGGGCAGCCCCCGCCAGCAAAAAAGACATTCAAAGATTCCTGGGCTTCGCCAACTACTACAGAAAGTTCATTCCTGACTTTGCCAAGTGGGCTGATCCGATCACCCAGTGTTTGCGGGGAAAGGTGCCGTTCCGGTGGACACCGGAGGCGGATGTGGGGTTCCGCAAGTTGAAGCGGCTGTTCACCACTCAGCCGCTTTTGCAGCACCCCAACCCCCGCACCCCTTTCATCGTCCAGGCCGACGCTTCGGATGTGGCGGTGGGAGCGGTCTTACTACAGCCTCAGGGTACGGATTTGTTGCCCTGTGCCTACTATTCCCGGCAGCTGACGGCTCCGGAAAAGAACTATACCATTTGGGAGAAGGAACTTTTGGCCATCAAGGTGGCCTTCGAAGTCTGGAGACACCTGCTTGAAGGGGCCAAGTTTCCGGTGGAGGTTCACACCGACCACCGGAACCTGGAGCATCTGAAGTCCCAGCGCAAATTGAACCAGAGGCAACAGAGATGGTCCCTGTTCTTTGAGCGATTCAATTTCCGCATTCACTATGTGACCCCCAAGCAGACCAAGCAAGCTGATGCCCTGTCCCCGAAGCCGGAGTATGTCCCGGGCGGGAGGTCCTCTCTGAGCAGCCTCTGCTCAAAGCGGAGAACTTTGCGGCCGCCCGAACGGCCCCCGCGCCGGCTCCGGCGGCCCCGCCTGGCCCCGTGGATAAGCGGCCGTTGAGTGTGCGGGTCCAGGCCCGCCAACGGGACGACCCCTGGGTGCGCGAGCAGCTGTCCAAGGGGGTGCAGGCCCGTTTCAGGTGCGGAACGGGGTGCTCTATCATCGGGACTCTGTTTATGTTTCTCCGGGCCCTGAGCGGGGGGACATTCTCAAGCTTTGCCACGACTCTAAGGCGGCGGGCCATTTTGGGCTCTTCAAGACGCTGCAGCTGGTTCTACGGGATTTTTGGTGGCTTAAAGTGCGGAGGGATGTGGAGGACTATGTGGGATCCTGCCCTGTGTGCCACCGGGCTAAGAACCAGGGGGGCAAGCCGGCTGGCTTGCTCCAGCCCCTTCCGACTCCCTCCGCTCCCTGGAAGATGATTTCGGCTGATTTCATCACCGACCTCCCCAAGTCCAAGGGCTTCACCACGATACTGGTCGTGGTGGACTGTTTCACCAAGATGGGACACTTCATCCCCTGTGTGGGGGTGCCTACTGCCAAGGAGACTGCTGATATGTTTGTGCAACATGTGTTTCGGCTGCATGGACTTCCCCAGAGCCTGGTGACGGACCGGGCACCCAATTCACGTCCCAGTTCTGGCAGGCTGTCCAGAAGCTGCTGGGGATTGATGTGCGGATGTCCACGGCTCACCACCCGCAGACCGATGGGCAAACCGAAAGGGTTAATGCCACTTTGAGCAGTATCTGCGCTGCTATGTCAACTATCAGCAAACCAACTGGGCGTCCTTGTTGTCTTTGGCAGAGTTTGCTTACAACAATGCGACGCAGGAATCCATCAAAGAGACTCCTTTCTTTGCCAACTATGGACACCACCCTCGGTTCTACCCTCCGGTGGACCCGTCTGGGGACGTTTCGGAGGCTAAGGATTGGCTCCAGGAGCTCACTGCGCTTCAAGACTTGCTACGTACTCAATTGGATCAGGCGAAGGCCGACTACAAGCGGATGGCTGATCGGCGGCGCCAGGAGGGTCCTGCGATTCTGGTGGGGGATAAAGTTTGGCTGTCCACCAAGAATCTGCCCACGCAACGCCCCAGCCGCAAGTTGGATGCCCGGTTTTTGGGGCCCTACACAGTTTTGGAGCGGGTGGGGCCTGTTTCCTTCAAGCTCCAGCTCCCTGCGGACATGAAACTCCACCCGGTGTTTCATCGCTCCTTGCTCCGCCCGGCGAAGGGGTGCGGCCTGATGTGAGGCAGCAGCCTCCTCCCCATGTGATGCGGGAGGGCGGGAGGAGGTCGAAGTGCAGGACATTTTGATGCTCGCATCCGGTACCGGAAGTTGGAGTATTTTATTGACTGGAAAGGTTTTGGCCCGGAAGAGCGTGCTTGGGTCAAGGCTCGAGATGTCCACGCGCCGGAGTTGGTGGCCCGCTTCCACCGCAAGTATCCAGACAAGCCCAAGCCCGGGGGCGGCCCAGGGGGCCCTGAGGGGGGATAGTGTAGCACCCATGGGTCCGTTCGTGCCACTGGGAGGGAGTGAGGCGCCGGGGTCCCGATGCCATTGGGACCCGCACATGCTGAAGGGGACTCGGAGGATGAGTTGGAAGGCCCAGAGCAAGATTGGTCAGCAGTGCCTTTGCCCAGTTCACCTGTAGAGAGTTTAGCATGGGATCTCGAGTGGGAGCATTCTCCGGGAAGGAGCGGACCAGGTGGAGATGGGAGGCAGCGAAGCAGATAGCGAAGATAGTTATGAATTCCCAAACGGCCGAGGTTCCTTGGAGCTGGCCGAGCAGCAGATGGAGGCCAGCGGCTGGGAAAGTTCGGGGGGAGGCTGCTTCTCAAGGAGATAGCGATACTGGACTGGAAGAGCGGGGCCGTTCCCATAACAGACGCAGGGACATAGAGCAGGGCAGGAGGAGCTGGCATCTGTCCCTAGACCGTCGCCGTTCGGAAAGTAGAGACTGGAGACGCCGGGCCCTAGATCGTCGAGGGGCCCGGCCGAAGGATTAAGAACGGCCCGTGGGAACAGATCCTCAGCTCTCCGGCCACGTCTGATCTGAAGGGCGTGAAAGCTGAGTGAATCTCGGAGCCTAGTTTTGCTCTCCTTTGACCAAGACCTTGCCTTGTTATTGATTCGCATTGCTGCGGAAACCCTGCTTTGTTCGAGTCAATCCGGAAACTTGCCAAGCTTTTGCCACGCTTGCTTTGGAACTATCTTTTGGAACTTTGCTTTCTTAATTGGACTTCAGCTTTGCTGATTGCTTTATTCTTTGATCTCTTCAAGAGAATTGCCTTTTGGACTTTTTATATTCAATAAAACTAGTTAGCCTTTGCTACGTCTCCGTGTGTGTGTTAAAGGGGCAGTACTAAGTCGGTGATTGTGACAGTATGGCAGATATTATCATCATCTCTTCTGATTAAAAATATCCCTATGCTTCACAGAGTCATAGAATTATAGAGTTGGAAAGCAGAGTTACCTGCCAAATCAGGAATTCATCCACGACAGTCAGGCATTGTCACGATGCAGGGTCTCGGCCCAGCCCCTTAATCACACACACAGAGACGGTAATCAGCTAACTATTTATTGAATAATAAGAAACAGGTGAAAAGGTAATTGTCCATAAAAATATTAAAAGTTCAATCAAAAGGTAAAGAATCTGTAGAACAACCTGGCTCCGTGGATCGTCGCTCACTTCACTCCCTTCAGATCAGAAGTGGCCGAGCTACTGAGGATCCGTTTCCACGGATCCGATACTTAATTCCCTTGATGGGACCCCCGGCGCTCTAGGCTGCGGCGCCAATCTGTGCTACGGGATCTAGCGCTCCTCTGGCGCCCTAGGCTTCAGTGCCATTCCTCCCTGCTGGACTCAATGCTCTGTCTCCTATCAAAGCCCCGTCCTTGCCTCCCAGCACCTGGCTCGCTATCTTCATGAGAGCCAGACTCCTTTCTGCTTCCATGGGCTCATCCTCCACTATCTCTCCGACCCTTTCCTGCGACCGAAACCACCTGGTTTCTCATACAGATTATCTGAATCAGCACTTTCAGAGTCAGCCTGATTTTCCCAGCTATCATAGCCATCCGGCCAGCCATCATCCCATGCTAAGCTTTCTGTAGGAGAGGAAGGCCCAGCTGCCTCATCATCCCCTTCCTCCATGTCCTCATCAGCTGCAATTGGCCCTAATGCAAGTGGGACCCCTGGGCTGCCCCTGCCCCCAGGCACGAAAGGGAACTGGGTTGCTACAGGCATGTAGCCAGGGGGGCTAAGGGGTTTCAGCCCCGAAATTCTCAGGGTGATCCGCGAGAAGGCCTTAATGGTACATTATTTAAACTGTTATGTTTATTCATATCATGATCTGATCACCATGCTTATTATATCCCACATTCATGGGGTTATTGGGATAACAATACAAAAGGTGTGCTAGGGTAGACCCTCTTCCACCCAGTCTCAGCCCCCGAACCAAACTCAGCCCCGAATCAAAATCCTGGCTACAGCCCTGACGACAGTCACTCAACGTATGTTTAAATACATACAATGAAGGGCTTCTTCCATGCAATCTTGGGTCTAATAATAATAATAATAATAATAACAATCCCAAATGATTCATTGGCAAGTACCACCTGCCAGTAGTAAGAACTGCAAAAGTTCTAGCATAAAGCAGTACAGGTGTTCTCAGTGGTAGTCGGCACACTGGATGCTGTGCCAAAAGATCTCAGCCAGTATGTGGAAACAATAACATTGACAAAATCATGATCTGTCAACTGTAAAAGGCCACCTTACTTGAATCTGCATGCATAATTCGAAAATACATCACACAGTCCAAGATACTTGGGAAGTGTTCAACTTGTGATTATGTGATACAAAATCCAGCATATATCTCTCGTTTGCTGTGACATACTGTGTTTTGTGTCAAAATAATAATAATAATAATAATAATATTAATAATAATAAATTTCTTACAAGCCCCTCCTTGTGCCTCAAGGCAGGACACAACATAGTTAAAAAAAACATCATTGGAAAAGGTTGTGTAAAATACATATGTTAAAACACATTTATGTGACATACATACAGTATAGTCTTGCTTATCCAACCTTCGCCATCCAACATTCTGCATTGTCCAATGCAGTCTGCCTCCCAGCTGTTTCAATACATTGTGATGTTTGGTGCTAAATTCGTAAATACAGTAAATACAGTAACATATCATTTGGTTCTTAATTTGTAAATTCATAACATAATTTGATGGTTAATATGCTTTTCCTTAATCACTCCTTATTTTCCAACATTTTCGCTTATCCAATATTCTGCCGCCTATTTATGTTGGATAAACGAGACTCTACTGTATATTAAAATATACAAAAAAGGAATTAAAATACAGTAAACACAGGAAAATGAGATTAAAATTCATAGTTAAAAATGGATTGGGTCAGCCTGCCAGAAGTGATAGGTCTTCAACTGTATCTTAATTTCCGACAGCTGATTAAGAAACCCTGGGGATAAATAACTGATCAAAGTTAAGAGAATAGCAGAAAGTCGCTCCTGGAGTCTGAATATATTAAAGCTTCTAAAAGTTTTCTGCATTTAAAAGAACAGTGAGTAGGATATAACGACAGATTTCCTAGAAAGCTATTATTTTGTGCTGCAAGTAGACAGAAAAAGACAATTTAAACTAAAGGAGTCTTTAATCCCATGGAGAATATGAGGGTGGATCTTGCTGTTCTGTTCCTGCCAGGCTGGAGGGAAGCGATATCAAGAAACAAACATCACTAAGCTTACTCTGAAAGAATTTGTATTCATGAACCATTTTGTTGCTGTACTTCAATGCATCAGGAACATCAAACATATG
>JARBWK010004494.1:0-10230 GCA_030556195.1 Anolis apletophallus
TGTTTGCTGACACGGAGACCCTGGGCCTCCATCGTCAGCAAGGGTCCAAAATGACAGCTCGCTTTTCATGGAGGCAGATGGAACAAGAGCTCACCGTCAAGGGTAGGCAGCGGGCGCTCCACTCCCCAGGGCGGCCAGGCCACAGGATCTCTGACTTCGCTGGGTTCACCCTCAGCCTGCTAGCACGCAACCATCCAGTCACGGCTTCAAGGCATAGAGTGAAATTGTGGGTACGAAACTGCCTCAAACGCAGAAGGAGCTGGGTATCATCAGAGTTCTGAAAACACTCCAGTCAAAACCGTACCAGCTGAGCGGCGGTTGAACATAGACGTTAAATAAAAAGGAAATGACTAGCCTTGAGGTACCCCACTATAGAGGGGGCAACTCTTGGAGACTTGTCCCATCTACTCCACTTGCTGTTCTGGAGAAATGAGCTGAACTAATTAAGGGCCAGCCCATGGACTCCGGATGTGGCGGTGTATCAACAGATCGTAATCGACAGTATCAAACACTGCAGTGAGATCAAGAAGCACCAGCAGTGCCAATCCGCCTCGGTTGAGCTGGCAATGGGACGGACACCCATACTTTCCCCTCTCAATACGAAGAGATGGTGAAAAGCTATCTTTTTTCAGTCCAGTGGGAGTTGTGCAAATTTCCCCGGTAGTCTTTTCTTGGTGGCCTAGTGTTGTGTCCTACTTTTTCTGCCTTCAGTAGCACTTCGAGTTCAAGCCCATATTCACTTTGGACCATTTTTTTAAAAAGATTTTATTTACATACAAAAACAACTTACAATGTAGACAAGAATCCAAAACAGTGAACATTTTACCCACCCCCAAGGCCTGAACAGGTATCCTTTACTTGACCATATCTTTATAAATCAACCGTTAATGAAATGTCAAATCCAAAATTCCTGACCAACAGGGTTATATTGCATTTTATTTTTCACTCTCTAAAGTGTATTTAATAAAAACAGAGCCAGTATGCCTCAAAATCAAGTCAATTAGTTTCCCCCCTGGCATATCTTCATTTCCATTGTTAGTTTATCCATTTAGGCTCATTTCCATACCTCCCTATGCCAAGCTTCCAGTGTAAGATTAGTTATTATTTTCAATTCCTTGCTATTATAATTCTTGCCACAGGTAAAAAAGTAATCATCAATTCTTTCTTTTCCTTTTCTAAAATTCAACATTGTAGGCGTCCATTAGTAATGCCCCAACCTAGCATCCAGGTAATGTTAGCCCTATAATGCTTGTTTATTTCAATAAATAGCCTTCCAAAAATTCTTCACTTGGGGGCATTCACACCATACATGAAAATATGTCCCTTTGTGCATACCACATCGCCAGCAGAGGTTGCTTTGCTTGCTGTCCATCTGATGTTGTTTGACCGGTGTGGTATACCATCTCCATATAACTTTAAATACAGTTTCTTTTAATCTTGTTGATAAATTCTTAACCACTCTCCACTTCAGAACCCTTTTTCCAGTCGAAATCTGTCAGGCCTAGGTCTCCTTCCCAGACCTTCTCAAACAGCTTCAGACCTGTTTCTTAAGCCAATTAATCAAGTCTATATTTTCCAAATTAATCCTTTCCCTGTTATTTCTTGAATTTTAAGTTTGCTTAGCCATTCCTCATATTTATTCAATGCTCTACATCTGGGATTTTTTGTAGCACCCATGGGTCCGTTCGTGCCACTGGGAGGGAGTGAGGCGCCGGGGGTCCCGGTGCCATTGGGACCCGCACATGCTGAAGGGACTCGGAGGGAGACGGTTGGAAGGCCCAGAGCAAGATTGGTCAGCCGTGCATTTGCCCAGTTCCCCTGTAGAGAGTGTAGCCTGGCACCTGGAGTGGGAGCTTTCTCCCGGGGAAGGAGCGGACCAGGTGGAGATGGGAGGGCAGCAAGAAGCAGATAGCGAGGAGATAGTTATGAAGATTCCCAAGCGGCCGGGGTTCCCAGGGCTGGGCCGAGCAACGGAATGGAGGCCAGCGGCTGGGAAAGTTCGGGAGGCTGCTTCTCAGGGAGATAGTGATACTGGACTGGGGGCGGGGCCGTTTCCATAACAGGCGCTTGAGGACATAGAGCAGGGCAGGAGGAGCTGGCATCTGTCCCTGAAGACGTCGCCGTTCGGAAAGTAGAGACTGGGCGCGGGCCCTAGATCGTCGGACGGCCGGCGAAGAATTAAGACCGGCCCGTGGGGGCGATCCTCAGTTCTCCGGCCCACGTCTGATCTGAAGGCGTGAGCGGAGTGAACCACGCGGGCCTAGTTTGCTTCATGGACCAAGTCCTGACCTTGCTATTGATTCGCATTTGCTGCGGATACCTTGCTGATCCGGTGAATCGGAACTTTGCCAAAGCCTTTTACCCACGATTGCTTTTGGAACTATCCTTTGGAACTTTGCTTTCTTAATTGGACTACAGCTTTGCTGATTGCCTTATTCTTGATCTCTTTGAAATTGCCTTTTGGACTATTTTACATATTCAATAAAAACTAGTTAGCCTTTGCTACGTCTCCGTGTGTGTGTTAAAGGGGCAGTTCTAAGTCGGTGTTCGCGACAGTTGGCGGAGAACTCCTCGAACCCCTTTTCTTTGCACCACGGGACGTACCAGCTCGCGGCTGCGCATCGGCTCAAATTGTCTCCACGGCCGCCATGGCGAACAGCGGGCCCGCAAGTGAGTAGCGTTACAAAGAAGGGAGGTGAGGCGGGCTGCGAACTGACAGGGGCGGCACCCGGTCGGTGAATGCTTGGCTCGTTTCAGTAAAAATCCGGCGATGGTGAAGTTTTTTTCCTTGCCCAGGTTCGAATATACCTGGAGTTGCGGCCCAGCAATTTGCCACTCCCGGGCCCAGGTGGAGCGCCGTGTTCAACTGTATGGGAAGGGATGGCATGGCGTGGGCAACTCCCCTCATCAATGGCACGTCCGCATGCGGCGACTTTGGCAGCTTTCCCTAGTGCGATCCGGCGACTTAGGGACCTCCCGTCAATGAGGACCTGGCGGAGCGGGATTTATGCGGTTGACCATGAAGGACATGACTTTGTCTCAGTATATTTCCGTTTCCAGTGCTGGCCAGCCAGACCTAGTGGGAAGGACCACCCCTGCGCTACACGTATCTAGCGGGACTCTCGCCCGAGATTCAGCAACAGTTGTTACAATTGCCCCGGCCGGCCGACCTGGAGAGGCCATCGCCTCAGTTTGCGAGGCGGAGCGGCCATAACACAAGAGGAGGTGGGGGACCGACACGGCGGAAACCACCCGACCGGGGAAGACCGGCCAATTGTGCCCCGCCAGATCCTGCCCCCACTCCTGGTGGATGACTCAGAACCGATGCAACTGGAGTACGGTCTGCGGCCCAAAGTAGATGCTGCTGAAGGCTCGGCAAAGACTCAACCTTTGTTGGTACTGTGGGGGCCGGGTCATTTTCGTGATTGCCCCCAGAAAC
Organism: Anolis apletophallus; assembly: GCA_030556195.1. Lineage (NCBI taxonomy): Eukaryota > Metazoa > Chordata > Lepidosauria > Squamata > Anolidae > Anolis > Anolis apletophallus. The sequence continues at coordinate 3,440 of JARBWK010004494.1, forward strand.
CGCGTGGGAGGACCCCTCGGGCTTCGCAGCGGTGGCCAGCCTCCGGGCCTGAAGCCCTCAGGCGCGGGGGGAAAGAGTACGACCGAGTGTAAGAGGTTCGGCTCACTCGGCCGGCGTCATCACCCTCCCCTGAACCCAAAACTGGACAATTTGTTCCTTGTCATGGTCAGCTTGTGGTCACCCGAGAAGGAGCGATGATGGTCCATGCCATGATCGACTCGGGAGCGACCAATAGCTTCATTGATACAGACTATGCCAAGTCTGCGGGATTAAAATTTCTGGACCTCAAGAGCCCAAAGGGTGTCCAGACCATCGATGGGAGAGTGTTGAACCCCGGGGCTGTGACTCAGTAAACAGCTCCTACCAGGATGTGGACTAGCTCCCATAAAGAGGACATTTCTTTTCTTGTGACCAAGCTCCCCGATTTCCCCATTGTTCTGGGCATTGTGGCTCGCGCTCCAACCCCCAGATCTCTGGGGCTAAAAGACAGTTAATTTTTCGTCCGATCATTGCCAGGGCCACTGCATGACAGCCCGGGGCGTGCCAGGCTCAAGAGGTGGAGAATGTGGCCACCTTGCCCAAGTATATGCGGATTTTGGGATGTTTTCAGTGAGAAGGAGCGACGTTTACCCTCCGCACGGCCCCTATGACTGTGCCATTGACTTGGCAGGGGCCCCATTCCCGCGCGGGGCGCCTCTACCCGCTCTCGGACCCAGAGCAACAGGCTCTCCGAGACTTCCTGGATGAGAACCTGCGGAAGGTTCGGTAGGCCCCCCCAATCCCGGCCGGGGCTCCGATTCTTTTCGTCAAGAAGAAATCGGGAGTTCGACTTTGCAATGACTACAGGGAACTCAACAAGATCACGATCCGGAACCGCTATCCCCTGCCCTTGATCCCGAGCTCTTGGAGGCGGATGCGCGCCCCAAGGTGTTAGCTGGACCTGAGGGGGGCTTACAGCCTTGTCCGGATTCGTCAGGGTGACGAGTGGAAGACGGCCTTCAGACCAAGTGGGGCAGTTTCGAATACCTGGTGATGGGATTCGGTTTGTGCAACGCCCAGCGATGTTTCCAACATTTCATGAATGACATTTTTCCGAGACCTTTTGGACCGCTACCTGGCGGTCTACCTGAAACCTGTTGATTTTTCTCCAGACCAGGCGGACCCACTGATCGCCATGTCAAAGGTGCTCCTGCGACTGCGGGCACATGGACTCTATGCCAAGCTGGAGAAATGTGCTTTTTGACTTGCGTGAAGTGGACTTTCTGGGCTACGTGTCTCTCCTACGGGCATTGCCATGGATGACACCAAGGGTCCAAGCAGTGGTCGAGCTGGGCACCTCCTGCTAGCAAGAAGGACATTCAAAAGATTCCTGGGCTTTGCCAACTACTACAGAAAGTTCATTCTGACTTTGCCAAGTGGGCTGATCCGATCACCCCAGTGTTTTGCGGGAAGAGTGCAATTCAGTGTGGGCGCCCGGAGGCGAGATGTGGGGTTCCTGAGTTGAAGCAGCTGTTCACCACTCAGCCAGCTTTTTGCAGCACCCAACCCCGCACCCCTTTCATCGTCAGGCCGATGCCGGATGTGGCGGTGGGAGGCGATCCTGCTTCAGCCTCAGGGGGACGGTTGTTGCCCTGTGCCTACTATTCCCGACGCAGCTGGCTCGAGGAAAAAAGAACTACACCATTTGGGAGAAGGAACTTTTGGCCATCAAGGTGGCGTTTTGAAGTCTGGAGACACCTGCTTGGAAGGGCCAAGTTCCGGTGGAGTTCACACGACCACGGACTTTGGCGGCATCTGAAGTCCCAAGCGCAAATTGAACCAGAGGCAAGCAGAGATGGTCCCTGTTCTTTGAGGCGATTCAATTTCGCATTCACTATGCTGACCCCCAAGCAGACCAAGCAAGCTGATGCCCTGTCCCGGAAGCCGGGTGTGTCGCTGGCGGGAGGCCCTCGCCGAGCAGCCCCTGCTCAAAGGAGAGAACTTTGGCCGCGAGCGGCCAGCGCCGGCTCAGGCGGCCCCGCCCCGAGCCGTGGATGCTTGGCCGTTGAGTGTCTTGGTCAGGCCGCCAGCGGGGACGACCCTTGGAGGTGCGTGAGCAGTTGGCCAAGGGGTGCAGGCTCCGTTTCAGGTGCGGGCAGGGTGCTATATCATCGGGACTCTGTTTCGTTTTCTCCGGGCCCTGAGCGAGGGGATATTCTCAAGCTTTGCCACGACTCTAAGGCGGCGGGCCATTTGGGCTCTTCAAGGACGCTGCAGCTGGTCTACGAGGATTTTTGGTGGCTTAAAGTGCGGAGGGATGTGGAGGACTATGTGGGATCCTGCCCTGTGTGCCACCGGGCAAAAAGAATCAGGGGGCAAGCCGGCGGGCTTGCTCAGCCTCTTCCGACTCCTTCGCTCCCTGGAAGATGATTTCGGCTGATTTCATCACCCCGATCTTCCCAAGTCAAGGGCTTCCCCACGATACTGGTCGTGGTGGACTGTTTCACCAAGATGGGACACTTCATCCCCTGTGTGGGGGTGCCTACTGCCAAGGAGACTGCTGATATGTTTGTGCAACATGTGTTTCGGCTGCATGGACTTCCACAGAGCCTGGTGACGGACCGGGGCACCCAGGTCACTTCCCAGTTCGAGAAGGCTGTCCCGACGTTGCTGGGGAGTGATGTGTGGATGTCCGGCTCACCACCCGCGAACCCCGATGGGCAAACCGAAGGGTTAATGCCACTTTGGAGCAGTATCTGCGCTGCTATGTCAACTATCAGCAAACCAACTGGGCGTCCTTGTTGTCTTTAGCAGAGTTTGCCACAACAATGCGGCGGGAATCCATCAAAGAGACTCCTTTCTTTGCCAACTATGGACACCACCCTCGGTTCTACCCTCCGGTGGACCCGTCTAGGGGAGCGTTGGAGGCTAGGGTGTTGCTCCGGGGCTCACTTTGCGCTTCAAGACTTGCTCGTACTCAATTGGACCAGGCGAGGCCGAGCTACAGCGGATGGCTGATCGGCGGCGCCAGGAGGGTCCTGCGATTCTGGTGGGGGATAAAGTTTGGCTGTCCACCAAGAATCTGCCACATAACGCCCAGCCGCAAGTTGGATGCACGCGGTTTTTGGGGCCACTACAAAGTTTTGGAGCGGGTGGGGCCTGTTTGTTTCCTTCAAGCTCCAGCTCCTGCGGACATGAAACTCCACCCGGTGTTTCATCGCTCCTTGCTCACGCGCCCGGCGAAAGTGCGGCCTGATGTGAGCGCCAGCCGCCTCCTCCCCCCTGTGATGCGGGAGGCGGGAGGGTCGAAGTGCAGGACATTTTGGATGCCCGCATCCGGTACAGGAAAGTTGGAGTATTTCATTGACTGGAAAGGTTTTGGCCCGGAAGGCGTGCTTGGGTCAAGGCTCGAGATGTCCCGCGCGCGGAGTTGGTGGCCCGTTTCCACATAAGTATCTGACAAGCCCAAGCGGGCGGCCAGGGGGCCTGAGGGGGGGGATAGTGTTAGCACCCATGGGTCCGTTCGTGCCACTGGGAGGAGTGAGGCGCCGGGGTCCCGGTGCCATTGGGTTCCCGCACATGCTGAAGGAGGACTCGGAGGACGAGTTGGAAGGCCCAGAGCAAGATTGGTCAAGCAGTGCCTTTGCCCAGTTCACCTGTAAGAGAGAGTTTTAGCATGGGATCTCGGTGGGAGCATTCTCCCGGGGAAGGAGCGGACCAGGTGGAGATGGGAGGCAGCGAAGCAGATAGCGGAGATAGTTATGAATTCCCAAACGGCCGAGGTTCCCAGGAGCTGGCCGAGCAGCAGATGGAGGCCAGCGGCTGGGAAAGTTCGGGGGAGGCTGCTTCTCAAGGAGATAGTGATACTGGACTGGAAGAGGCGGGGCCGTTCCCGCCAGCAAACGCAGGGACATAGAGCAGGGCAGGAGGGCTGGCATCTGTCCCTAGACCGTCGCCCGTTCGGAAAGTAGAGACTGGAGACGCCGCGGGCCTAGATCGTCGAGGGGCCCGGCCGGAAGGATTAAGAACGGCCCGTGGGAACTGATCCTCAGTTCTCCGGCCACGTCTGATCTGAAGGCGTGAGCGGGTGAACCCACGGAGCCTAGTTTTGCTTCGCCTTGGACAAGTTCCTGACCTTGCTATTGATTCGCATTGCTGCGGATACCTTGCTTTGATCCGAGGTGAATCCGGAGACTTTTGCCAAGCCTTTTTGCCACGATTGCTTTTGGAACTATCCTTTGGAACTTTGCTTTCTTAATTGGACTACAGCTTTGCTGATTACCTTATTCTTGATCTCTCTTTGAGAATTGCCTTTTGGACATTTTATATTCAATAAAACTAGTTAGCCTTTGCTACGTCTCCGTGTGTGTGTTAAAGGGGCAGTTCTAAGTCGTGTTCGCGACATTTTTTAAGAAGTCCCTTTTTCCAGTTATACAGCTGTTGCCCCTCAAACCAGTTCAGAGCACCTTGTTCTTCTAACTTATTGAACTTGCCCATTGAATTTTGTATCCATTCTTTCAGGAAAGAGCAGTTTCCCACCTCCACTAATTTTTTATATTCAGACTGGCCTTCGGCTAGGCGAGTAAGCAAATGTACTCATCTTCCTAATCAGCACCCTAGTTCAGGGAATGCCATAGCATGCACATAATTTTAATCTAAGGGATCTATTGTATTTTTTGTTTTATTGTATGTTTTATGTTGCATTTTATTGTATGGCGACATGGATGTACATGCCTGCCGAATTTTTATGATGTTATCACTTGAGCCTGCAGGGAGGCGGAAGAGATGGAATAAATAAATAAATAAATAAATAAATATTCAAGTTTAATTCTCAGGTCTTCTGGAAATTCTCCAGTAACACTATTGGGGTTAAAGGAAAGTTCTGGAAATATCTTGCTTTTTAACTTAACCCATATCTCCATAACATCTTTTAGCCAGGTTATTTTTGCACTCCTTAATTGCTTTGCCTATTTTTGCCCTGTAAAACATTTCCCCATAATCTCTTTGCCAACATTTCCCTTCAGTTCTGCCAGATTAATTTAGGTTCCGAGCAGCCTAAACACTCCCTTTATAATGTGTGCCTGGTGGTAGGTGTTTAGTTCTGGTATTCCCTAGTCCCCCTAATTTCTGAGAAATATACCATAAGCCTCTCTCGGTAGCCTGGATCTTCTGGTTCCATTACAAAATTCATTGACTATTTTCTGCCATTTTTTTAAGATCAACCTCCGGCAGTTTGAATGGTAACATATTACAGAGGAAGTTGAATTTAGATAGTATTTTTCATTTAAAAATTGCTATTCTGCCCAAACCATGAGAGGTTAAAATTTTTTGAATTCTAGCAGTCTTTCTTGTTCCTGAATAGTCTATCAAAATTTAAATTTTTTAACTCTGAGTAATTGACAGGTAATTGTGACTCCCAAGTACTTAATTTTATTTGTGATCTTAAAACCTTAAATTGATCAATTATTTTCTCCTTGTCTTTTTCTCTAGGTTTATTGTCATTACCTCCAGTTTTCTTCAATTGATTATTAGGCCTGTCATTTTCCAAACTGTTTTAAATGTAGATTTATCCGGTCTAGTGCCTTATCTGGATTTCTGACTTTGGTTCATGATAAGGAATGCATCATCATCAAGCGTAGATAATGTAATGGTTTGAGCATTGGAATATGACTAGAGACCAGGGCTTAGCTGTGAAGCGATGACCTTTGGCCAATCCACATACCCTCAGCCCCAGAAAACCTCATAATAGATTGACTTTAGGGTTTCTGTAGGTCAGAAAATGACTTGAAGGCACGCAAGAGGAAGGTGTGTATAGGAAACAAGCACAGAGTAGGTTACAGAAGTGTTTCTCAACCAGTGTGCCGGGGCACACTAGTGTGCCGTGAGCAATCATCAGGTGTGCCGTGGGAATTGGAACCTTCATGCAGCCCTTTCTTCCCCCTCCTACAGAACTTTTTCTTCTCCACTCGGGCTCCCTTCTTCCCAGCCTCGCTCTGCTCGCTTTGCCTCGCTTTGCTCTGGGGCGAGTCTGCGCTTGGCTCGCCCGACACGAGGTCACGTCTTCCTCCCCAATGGGTGTCCATGTTTCACTAACAGCAGTCTATAGCGGAGAGAAGTACCTCTATGGGCGTCCTTGTGCCGTGTAATCAGATGTTGAAAATAATCCTGCGTGTCCTGGAAGCGCAGGTTAAACTGCCAGATAATCCGAGATGAACAGTGAGATCAAAAGATAAATCCTCTTTGGGCATCTTTTTTGCCATGTAGATGTTAGGATAGCCTTGTGTGTCTTCAGAAAACGGATTATCGCCAGATAATCCGAGATGAGCGGTGTGTATAAGTCACAGCTGACAGGGTCAAAAGCCAAGGACATCTTTTGAGGAGGAAGAATATGACATTATATCACTACCTCCCCTTGATTCCTTGAGATTAACTGCAATTCCTATAATAGCTGGAGGAAAATAGATTTTCCATAAGAGTATATTGTTGCGAGCTGGCCGCTGCAGTAACCCCAAAATATGAACTGGCACGGGCAGCTCTCGCAGAAAGAATTCTAAATATCTCTCATCAAACGGCAGCTCCCAAGATCCCATAAGGTGGAAACATAGTAGTTAGGGGCAGCCAACTACTGCAATTGCAAAGTGTAAGTCATGCTCCTTGGTTTTGCCTCAGGCGAAGTTCCGTTCAAAGCCTCAGCCTCCTATTAGTCAGATACATCAATAGTATCTGAACCACCAGCAAGTAAGAAAATGATGCATATGCTATTAGAAATGAATGACACCGGCAAACTGCAAACTTTGAGAGGTTGCTGGACC
>JARBWK010004495.1:0-10228 GCA_030556195.1 Anolis apletophallus
TCAATAATATATAATAACTGTATTAATTCACTGTAGTGAAATCATTAAATGGTCAAATATAATTTGATATTATACAATGCACGGTAATATAGCTGACATAAACAATTATACAAAGCACGGTAATATCACTGACGTAAGCAAAAGGCAGAATAATACTCTCTGCATCTCCTGAAGTAATAGTCGCTAATAAGATGTGAAGTACATCATATATCAAAATACATTGCTGTTAACTCATTAGAATCAATTATTGAACATAATACTCAATACTGCAACAAATATAAGCATATAACTTAGGGGAACCCTTGGTAAACTGCAAAGAGGGTACTAGTCGGCACCTCGACGAGTACACCAGTGTAGAGGTGGTTCAGTGTGGCGCTAATACAGCGGTTCAGTGTGGTGCTAATATAAGCGCAATATGAAACAGATAATGATTACAGACATGTATGCAAAGACAGTATAACATGTAAGTACATGCTAAGAGACTCCACAATTTCACTCAATCCAAAGTTGATGTAGCCGCAAGGAGGTGTGATCACTATGTAAGTCTCAGACCGGAGGAAGCCTGGAGGAGTCAGTGGAAAATAAATGCGGCTGGAGGAACGGAATGTGGCAAATGTCGGAGGCAAAATAAAGGTCCGCTACTACTATGGAGGAAAAAATCCGGCGCCTGTCCCATTTCGCCCTAGAGCAGGGTTTTCTCAAGGTGAAACATTTAGTGTGGAGTGATGCACGTCTATTGACAATGGTAATCTAAGGTAAATAAGAGAAGAAACAAAACCCTGAAGTTGAAGCAGCTAAAAGGTAAGTATAGCAGAAGGGCTGATAATGTAAGATACTGATAGAAAAGACTGGAAGGTACATACCCAAATGAAGATATAGTAAGGATCAAATGAGGACTCCGTAACGTGCACCAACAGAACAGCGTCTCCAGTAGGAATCAGGTAAGAATAGGTAAGAGTGTAGGAAAGGACGGGGGAATATAAGGTGATCCTCTAATTGACAGGTGCATTAGGTTAGAAGTTAGTTGATGGTGAGAGGATCATTGAGGCCTAATGAAGATTCTGAGAATAATTGGATAATCCATCTAGTTTCAGCCTGAATTAATGCTTTAGTTAAATTACCATGGGTTTCACATTATTAACTTTCTAAGCCCATAAAATTAAGGAATCGCAACTATATTTTTCTTATTTGAAATGATGGTATAGACAGTTGCGTATGCGAGATGTATGCTCTGCAACGTGAAGTCGTAATGATCTGCTAGTCTGGCCCACGTATACATGTCCACATAAACAGATAATAGCGTACATGACGGCGGACGTGGAACAAGTGAAGAGATGTTGAACCCTAAATGATTTTGATTTATATGGGTGATGGATCTCCTTCTGTGTAGTGACTAGTTTACATATAGAGCAATGACCACACGGGCGAGTTCCTGGTTTTAGAGCACTAGATGGATTATCCAATTATCCTCGGAATCTGCATTAAGCAAATCTTCAAAGATCATTCTAGAAGCCTGTGATGGGTTTCCTTGTGCAGGTTAGGTGAACCCCTTCAAGGCTTGCTGCAATGCTGAGAAAAATCCCCCCTCCCCTGAGTGAGACCTGGTAGACAGAGAGAGCAATGTGCCAGCCTTCCAATGTTTCTTAAAGAGAGCTCAGAAACTCAAAGGCATCTCTCCTTCAGCGGGGCATGAGTTCTCTGATGTCTAATGTATGCTGAACATTCTGTAAAGATCCCTCCACATTCTGTGCATTTATGTGCCCCCCCCCCATGTGGGTCATGTGATGGGAACGTAAATGGCCACTATGACTGAAGCTTTTTCCACATTCCATGCATTTATGTGGCTTCTCCCCTGTGTGGGTCCTGTGATGGGAACGTAGACTGCCACTCTGACTGAAGCTTTTTCCACATTCTATGCATTTATGTGGCTTCTCCCCTGTGTGGGTCCTGTGATGGGAACGTAGACTGTCACTGCGAATGAAGCTTTTTCCACATTCCATGCATTTGTAAGGCTTCTCCCCTGTGTGGGTCCTGTGATGGGAAAGTAAATGGCCACTCTGACTGAAGCTTTCTCCACATTCCATGCATTTGTAAGGCTTCTCCCCTGTGTGGGTCCTGTGATGGGAACGTAGACTGCCACTCTGACTGAAGCTTTTTTCCACAGTCCATGCATTTGTAAGGCTTCTCCCCTGTGTGGGTCCTGTGATGGGAACGTAAATGCCACTCTGACTGAAGCTTTCTCCACATTCCATGCATTTATGTGGCTTCTCCCCTGTGTGGGTCCTTTGATGGGAACGTAAAGTGCCACTCTGACTGAAGCTTTCTCCACATTCCATGCATTTATGTGGCTTCTCCCCTGTGTGGGTCCTGTGATGGGAACGTAAAGTGCCACTCTGACTGAAGCTTTCTCCACATTCCATGCATTTGTAAGGCTTCTCCCCTGTGTGGGTCCTTTGATGGGAACGTAGACTGCCACTGTGACTGAAGCTTTCTCCACATTCCATGCATTTATAAGGCTTCTCCCCTGTGTGGATCCTGTGATGGGAACGTAGAGTGCCACTGTGACTGAAGCTTTCTCCACATTCCATGCATTTATATGGCTTCTCCCCTGTGTGGGTCCGTTCATGTACAGTAAGAGAACCTTGGCTGTCAAATGTTCTCCCACATTCCAGACACTGATGTAACTTCTCTCCTGTTTGTGATCTAGGATAGGGAGGTAGAGGACTTGCCATTTTGGTATTGCTGTAGCCTTGTACTCACTTTTCCAAGCCTCTCTTTTTTCAGAACATTATTTTCCCATGTTAATTGCACAGGTATGTAGCTTGAAATATATATTTCTAGTCCTTATTTTTTCTTGTTGTCATTGCTGTGTATTTTGAGGTCACTTTGGACCTACAGCACTCCTCGGGCAAAGCTCTCGCAAGGTGTTCTTCACAGAACTTGCTCAGAAGTTACCTGCCAGAGAAACGAGAGGAAAATCTCTTCAGGAGTTGAACGGAGAAAGATCTCAAGGAACATGAAGAGGAAGTCTAGTGCTGTAGCAAACCCAGGGGGAGAGGGAAGGGGCCCATTGACACTTGCCCAACAACGAACAACCTCTCCTCAGGTACAAAGGGGACGGGGCCCAAAGGTTCTCTGTGTGCGATTTCTCACACTGCAAGGTGTTCAGGGAGGGGCCTTTATAAAACTCCGCCAGAGGGGTCCTGGGCCTCTCTCAACTACAAACTCTAGAATCCTGCAGGAAACAGGAAACCTTCCCAGACTGGCCGTTAGCCCCGCCCCTTTCCTGCTGCCGCCTGGAGAGCTGTGTCGCTATGGCAACGCCTGGGCCTCAGGCCTAGTCCCTCCAGTCAGCCAAGGCTTCTCTCTCTCCCAACCTCCATCCACAGGCCTCAGACCCACGTGATGACCACTAGGCGTTTCGTGACAGCCCCCAATCCACGGGGAGTCCAGGCCTGGGCCCACTCCGGCCCTCCCTCCAGGTGTTTTGGGCACCAGCAGCCCCTCTTCGGACATTTGGAGAAGGAATGGGATGAAGTCTCACCGGAAGGAGGAGGAGAGGAAAGAGGAGGAGGAGAGGGGCAAAAGGGGCCAACTCTTCTCTTCTGTCCCAGCCGGGCAAGGAAGGCTGAACCTGTGAAATGGTCTGCCCTGGGAGGCTGATGGGCCCAGAGTGTGAGGATTTGAAATGGTGGGCTGACTGGAGAGAGAGATGTGTCAGCAGCCGATTGGCTGAGTGTGCCAGGGGCCAGGGTTCTGATTGGCTGCTGCCTCTGGCTGGCTGCTGAGGCCAAGAGTTCCAACTGCCGTTCTGCCCTTTGTGAGGAAACATGGCTGGCTGCCCACGGCCTTGGAGCCTTTTGATCCTTTGGAGGCTGGAGGCACGTTGGAGTCGCCCACTTCTTGCCCACAAGAGGGAGATATAGTGTCTGTCTGTCCATCCGTCCATCCCTTTATCATTTAAATGCAATCTATTCTATTCTGCAGTTTCCCGTCTTGTCAGGAGAGAGATTTCCACCTTTTCTGAGCAAAGCTTGATGTTGTTCTTGTCTGAGTCCAAAATGGAGCCCATGAACAAGCCCTTCCCTCCATTTTTCCTGACTTGGGTTGTGTTTCTTCTTCCAAAAAACCATACACAGAAGCAGAGCCAGGTGATGCTGGGCCTCCTTCCTTCCACTGGGGCCTCTGCTTCTCCAACCTCCAGGCCCACCTGGCGCCACCTGGCCTCCCATCCAGTCCCAACCCAGGCTGGATCCCCCCACCCGTGATTCCTTCAGCTGATGCCTCGTCACACAGAGCCTTCCTTGTGAAGAAGAACCAGGAGAGTTTGAAACAAGAGACAAGAACTGCTGCTCTGGGACCAGAGTGAAGAGAAAAGGGGCCAGGAAGGCCGTTCCCCCTTGTCTCCTGGGTCTTCATGGAATCCTAGAGTTGGAAGAGACCTCGTGGGCCATCCAGTCCAACCCCATTCTGCCAAGAAGCAGGACAATCGCCTTCAAAGCACCCCCGACAGATGGCCATCCAGCCTCTGTTTAAAAGCCTCCATAGAAGGAGCCCCCACCACACCCTGGGGCAGAGAGTTCCACTGCTGAACAGCTCTCATGGTCAGAAAGTCTTTCCTCATGTTCAGGTGGAATCACCTTTCCTGTATTTTGAAGCCATGGCTCCATTGCGTCCTAGTCTCCAGGGCAGCAGAAAACAAGCTTGCTCCCTCCTCCCTAGGACTTCCCCTCACGTATTTATACATGGCTATCATGTCTCCTCTCAGTCCCCTCTTCTGCAGGCTAAACATGCCCAGCTCTTTAAGCCGCTCCTCATAGGGCTTGTTCTCCAGACCCTTGACCATTTTAGTCCCATTTCAGGTGGGAGCCCCTCCCCCAGCACCCACTGCTGCTCTGGGACCAGAGTGAAGAAAGAGAGGGGCCAGGAAGACCGTGCCACCTTGTCTCCTGCACTCTGCTAGAAATATAATATAATATATTGTGTACACATATAATATTGATAATATTATAATGTGATACAATATAATACTAATAATAATACCATATTTTAATTATATATTTTATATTATGTGTAGTATTACTAATAATATTACAGTATAATGGTACACTACAATATAGTGCTATATAATACTGATATTGTGCTATGGTAATCTATATAACGTTCGTTTGTGGGATTGACATAACTCAAACACGAATGGGTGAATTGTCACAAAATTTGGACACTATCCCCCTAATGACCATCACTCATAAAACCCTTCCAAAAAACAGCGGAAAGGAGTTAAAAACCGAAACAAGCTGAACGATGAAAAGCTAAATGACGATATAGAAAAGAGGGAAGGAAGAAGAAAAAAGGAAGGAAGAGGAAGAAAGAAAGAAAGAAAGAAAGAAAGAAGGAAGGAAGGAAAGAGAGAAGGAAACACTATTATTATTATTATTATTATTTCCCACATCATAATAATAATTTTCTCAACCCCGGAGGGCGGACTCAGGGTGGCTTACACCGGCAACAATGCGATGCCAATCTAATACAAATATAAACAAATATAACAGTTTAAAATAGTAAATAAAAACAAGTTAAAAACAATTAAAAAAGCAGTACAGTAATTAATAAACAGTTAAAACAATGAACAGCACATCATCCTCAGAAAAAATGGGCATTGTCACCAATCCATAGAGCCAATGCCAGTCCCATTCAACATCTCAAGTGCTGTCGTGCTTGCTGTCCAAAGGCCTGGTCCCAGAACCACGATTTAACCTTCTTTCTGAAAGAAAGGAGGGAAGGCGCCGACCTGATCTCTCTGGGGAGCAGGTTCCACAGGCGTGGGGCCACTGCCGAGAAGGCCCTGTCCCTCGCCAAGCGCACTTGCCAGGCTGGCAGGACTGAGAGGTGGGCCTCCCCAGACGATCTTAAACTGCGAGGTGGGACGTAGAGGGAGATACGTTTGGACAGGTAAGCTGGGAAGCATGGAAGCAAAGAGCGAAGGAAGGAAGGAAGGAAGGAAGGAAGGAAGGAAGGGAGGGAGGGAGGAAGGAAGGTAGAGAAGGAAGGAAGGAGAGAAGGAAAAAAAATAAGGCAAGGAAGGAAAGAGAGAGTGAAAGAAGGGAGGGAAGGTAGACCACGTAGCAGGTACAGCTAGTCCGAAAGTAGTATCTCTTTCTACGTCCCACATTGGAGTTTAAGGTCTTCTGGCAACACCTGGCCCCGCCTCTGACACAAACATGCTTGGTGGGGACGAGGGACAGGGCCTTCTCGGTAGTGGCCTCCTGCCTGTGGAACCCGCTCCCCGGGGAAATTAGGTTATCGTCTTCCCTCCTCTCCTTCAGAAAGAAGTTGAAAACATGGGTGGGGGACCAGGCCTTGGGGTGATTATGCTGAGAATGACAATGACAATGATGACAATGGCTATGGTAATGGACTATGGACAAGCCTGATGGAATCTCCAACCACAGAATTCGGCCAGATAAGGCCACAAAGCTGTTATATTTAAGCATATTTTAATTGAATTGTATAAATCCTCAGCGTCTCATTACTAAAATCATTACCCAATTGCACTGTCCATTCTTCCCAAAGATCAGAGCTTTGCCTGCTACACTGCATTTGGGAAAGCTTGCTCGAAAAGCCAGGTTTTAACTTTTTTGTGGGATGTTAAGAGGTGGGGGCTGATCTGATATCCCTAGGGAGGGCGTTCCTTAGCTGAGGGGCCACCGCTGAGAAGGCCCTGTCCCTCGCTCCCGCCAACCGAATCTGTGAAGAAGGCGGGACGGAGAGCAGGGCCTCCCAGAAGATCTTAAGGTCCTAGATCAGTGTTTCTCAACCTGGGGTCGGGACCCCTGGGGGGGGGGGGGATTTCAGTGGGGTTGCCAAAGACCATCAGAAAACACATAGGAACCCTTTTGGTAGATAAGGCTGAAGATCTCTCTGCCTGTCCTTCTCTTCCTTTTTGGTGTTGGTGAACTACAACTCCCGGAATTCAAAAACAGCCCCCCCCCAACCCCACCAGTATTCAACATTGGCCGTGTCAGTAGTGTGTCGGGTGTTTGTGCCAAATGTGGTCCAGTGAATGGAAATACCTCCTGCCTCTCGGAGATTGACACGACGATTCAGAACAGGAGCAAAATGACAGTTATGAAGGAGCAACAAAAATAATAGTGTTCTGGTTGGGGGTCACCACCACACAAGGAAAGGGATTAAGGGGTCATGGCATGAGGAGGGTGAGAGACCCTGCCCTAGATTGTTCCTTCCTCAGAGTTAGATAATCCTTTTATTCCTGAAGAAGGGAAGGCCCAAGATGACCAGAGTGACCAGGGAGACCCCGGAGTGCTGCTCCCACCTCGCCAGGAGGAGTCTCTCCTCTGAACTGACCCTTGGCAGGAACCTTCCCAGACTGGCCGTTAGCCCCGCCCCTTTCCTGCTGCCGCCTGGAGAGCTGTGTCGCTATGGCAACGCCTGGGCCTCAGGCCTAGTCCCTCCGGTCAGCCAAGGCTTCTCTCTCTCCCAACCTCCATCCTCAGGCCTCAGACCCACGTGGTGACCACTAGGCCTTTCGTGACAGGCCCCAGTCCACTGTGCGTCCAGGCCTGGGCCCACTCCGGCCCTCCCTCTCTGGGAAGAGCCATTATGACTCTGGAAGGAGGGGGAAAGGGCCTCTCCCCCCAAAGCCCTGGAACCAAAGGACTGAAAGTGAAGGCAGAGAGACAGCCATGGAAGAAGTCTTCCGTCTTCATAGGAAAGTCAGCCAGACCTCTTCTCTCCCTGCCAAACCCTGGCACCCCAAGCCCACTGGACATGGAGGGGAACCAGCCTGCTATCCAGGGAGCAGGGCAGAAAAGCAATGCTTCAGCCCCCCGGCTTTTTAGTGGGGAGTAAAAAACCAAGCCCCTGATTTATTTATTTCAGAGCCAGGCAATGCCGGGCCCTCCTTCCACTGGGGCCTCTGCTTCTCCAGCCTCCAGGCCCACCTGGCCTCCCATTGAGCTCCCATTCAGCCCCAACCCACACTTCATCCCCCCCTTGTGATTCCTTCAGCTGGTGCCTCAGGATCCATCGCCTTCCTCGTGAAGAAGAACCCAGAGGCTTTGAAACAAGAGACAAAAATCACATTAACATCTACGTCCAACCCTTGGCAAGCATAGCCAGAAGTTTTGGATTGGGGTGCTACCAATATGCAGATGACACCCAGCTTCTGCTGAAGCTTGAGCCAGGTGTAACATCGGTGCCTGAGAACTTCAGACAAGGACTAGAGGCAGTGACCAGATGGCTCGCTCATACAAACTCAAGATCAATCCATCAAAGACTGAGATCCTATGGCCGGGGCGCCCAGAGCCACCCATTCCGCTGCCTCTCTTTGAGGGAGAGCCGCTGATCCGGCCCGTCGGTGAAGAGTCTCGGTGTGATACTAGACTCGAGACTCTCACTGGAGGCCCAGGTTGCTGCGACAAGTAAGGGAGCTTTCTTCCACCTACGCCAGGCACGTCAACTGGCACCTTACCTTCCATCAGATGCGCTGGCTAAGGTGGTCCATGCCACAGTGACATCACGGCTGGACTACTGTAATGCCTTGTACGTGGGGTTGCCGCAGTCAACCACTCGTAAAATCCAGCTGGTGCAGAATGCAGCCGCCAGACTCCTCACCGGGACACCACTGAGATGCCATATCGCGCCATCTCTGCAGCGCCTGCACTGGCTGCCAGTCGAGCTCAGAGCCATCCACAAGATCCTGTCGCTTACCTTTAAGGCCCTCCATGGTGCCGGCCCAGCTTATTTAAAAGACCGCTTGTCGAACCAGCTCATTTAAGGTCGCGCTCAGGAAACAGGGACCTTCTCCGCATCCCAGGTGTGAGTGAGGCCCGCCTCGACACCACGAGACGGAGAGCTTTTTCCATCGCGGCCCCTGTCCTTTGGAACTTGATGCCGGCGGATCAGAGAGCTATCCGGGACATGCCCCAGTTCCTGACCGCACTGAAGACCTGGCTCTTCCGAAGGCTTATGGCTAAGGACACCCTCCAGACTTAGCCTGAGCTACTGGAACTATTTTAATTAATCTTTTTATTCTTTTAGCTTTTAACTATTGAATTCTTTTATGTGTTTTTGTGTGTAAGTCGCCCGGAGCACTGACGTGGAGGGCGACTCATAAATAATAAAATCAATCAATCAATCAATTAGTAAAATATTTGGAAATCCAGATGACAAACAGAAACTGGATTCTGTAATAACTTAAGGATGGTGAAAGAAGACCCAGAGAAGCAGGTGAGTGGGAGGGCCGGGGAAAGCCATTGGCCCTCTGCCGACCCCTCTCTCTCTCCTCCAAAGGATCTCCGGGTTGGAAAAGGGACCTCTCGGTCCGTTGTGCTGACCCCCCATCCCACGTGCACCAGGCCCCCTTTTCTCCATGGCGCACGACAAAAACAACCGAGGACTAATTATGTGAAGCTATCACACTAAATGCAGTGGCACAGCATACTTCATAAGTTAAACCAAGTGAATATAATCTGCTAGACAGTATCTAAAAGGTTCAGTTCCAAAGTAAAGTAACAGGTACTGCCTGTGCTGTATCCCAGAACCCGTGGGCAGAAGTCTATGCTATGTCTATACACACTGTATTGCAGCTAGATAGCCAATACTAAATAAATGCATATACTCAATTTGAACAATTTAACACCCCATCCAATGTATAGTCCAAACAACTAAAAGAATATGAAAATTTTTTTGTGGCAACCTGGGTGTTTCAAGCGACGGTATATCACACCAGGTTGCCACTATAATTTTTTTCATATTCTTTTAGTTGTTTGGACTATACATTGGATGGGGTGTTAAATTGAGTAGATGCAGCACGTTGAATTTCGTTTAGCATTGGCTATCTAGCTGCAATACAGTGCGTTTAGACATAGCATAGATCGATTACTTGGATCTGCACACTGTCGGGCACTTCTCCCGCGACGTGACATACCGTCATTTGAAAAACCCAGGTTGCTACAACAGTTGAATTCCGTTTAGCATTGGCTATCTAGCTGCATATTCTTTTAGCAGTACCTGTTATTTTCACTTGGTTTAACTTATGAAGGGTGCTGTGCCACTGCATTTAGTGTGATAAGTTTACTGTTGTTTTTGTGTTGTTTGGTAAGGTTGCCCAGTGTTCTTTGGCATGTGGCTCAAGGCCAGGCTCCATCTCCTTTCAAGGAGGAGAGCTTAGAAAGTTGTTGCTTTCCTTGTTCCCAGTCAGTGTGTG
>JARBWK010004496.1:0-10222 GCA_030556195.1 Anolis apletophallus
TTAATTTATTGTAAATACATATGTCCATGGAAGCCGAATTTCAAATCGTGGCTCTTCTAGATTTATTAATTTTTAATTATCTAACTTAATCCAATCTTTTATCCAGGTTATGCAACTTGCTTCAAAATAGAGCTTTAGATTTGGACCCTGAGAGACCTTTCTTAGTGTCTCGTAATGTTTCCATCTTTACCCGAGGTTTCTTCCCACCCCAGACAAACCTAGATGGTCAGAAAGGGAAAATCAGCGAAGACAAGGAGATTGCTGAGCGGCTAAATGACTTCTTTGCCTCCGTTTTCACACAGGAGGACAGACAACATATGCCTGCAGCTGAGTCAGTTTTTTCAGGGAGGAAATTAAAAGAATTAAAACAGATAGAGATAAACAAGGAAGATGTTCTCATATGCCTTACTAAACTAAATGTCAACAAATCACCAGGGTTAGATGGCATCCACCCCAGAGTTCTTTATGAACTCAAGTGTGAAATTGCTGAACTTCTAGCTTAGATATATATCCTTTCTAAGATCAGGCACTGTACCCGCAAATCATGTCTTACTAACTTGTTAGAATTCTTTGAGGGTGTAAATAAACACATAGATAAGGGGACCCAGTCGATATTGTTTACCTTGACTTTCAAAAGGCTTTTGACCAAGTCCCTCACCAAAGGCTCCTAAACAAGCTCTTCAGCCATGGAATCAGGGGACAGGTCTTGTCCTGATTGGAACCTGGCTAAACTGTAGGAAACAAAGGGTGGTAATAAACGGACATTTCTCTGGGTGGAAAGAGGTGAGAAGTGGCGTACCCCAAGGTTCAGTTTTGGGTACGTTACTTTTTAATTTATTCATTAATGATCTGGATGTAGGAGTGAATTGTGAGGTAGCAAAGTTTGCAGATGACACTAAATTGTTCAGGGTAGTTAAAAATGAAACTGACTGTAAAGAGCTCCAGAAAGATCTCTCGAAATTGAGTGAATGGGCAACAAAGTGGCAAATGCATTTTAACCTAAACAAGTGTAAAGTCATGCACATCGGGGCAAAGAACCCCAAATACACCTACCAATTGATGGGGTCAAAGCTTTCTGAGACAAACCAGGAAAGGGATCTTGGGGTCTTGGTGACAGCTCAATGAAGATGTCAACCCAGTGCGCAGCAGCAGTGAAAAAGCAAATTCTATGCTTGGCATGATCAGGAAGGGAATCGAAAATAGGTCGGCAAATGTTGTATTGCCTCTCTACAAATCTATGGTGAGGCCACATCTGGAGTACTGTGTACAATTCTGGTCACCGCACCTCAAGAAGGATATAACGGAACTGGAAAAGGTACAAAGAAGGGCAACAAAAATGATCCAAGGGATGGAGCAGCTCCCTTATGAAATCAGGTTGCAACGCCTTGGTCTTTTCAGCCTTGAAAGACGGCGTTTAAGAGGTGACTTGATCGAAGTGTATAAAATCATGCATGGGATAGAAAAGGTGAATAGAGAAAAAATATTTTCTCTGTCACACAACACTAGGACTAGAGGGCACTCCCTGAAGCTCCAAGGTAGGAAAATTAGGACTAATAAAGGGAAATATTTCTTCACCCAGAGGGTCATTGGGTTATGGAACTCACTTCCAGAGGAGGTTGTGACATCTGTCAGCCTGACAGCTTCAAGGCAGGATTAGACAGATTCATGGATACCAAGGAATCAGTAGCTACTGAAATGGACATCCAAGTGCCACCTCTGTGTTGATGGAGGCAGGCAGGATTTCCCGGGTACTGGTTGTGGGGGTCGGGAGCAGGTGAGGTTTTGCCCTCCTTTCTGCTAGAGATCCCTGTGTACAACTGGGGGCCACTGTGTGACACAGAATGCTGGACTAGATGGGCTGAGGCCCGATTCACCATGGCTCTTCTTATGTTCTTATGTTCTTATGTTCTTATGTTCAGTAACTGGCTGCTGATCTTTGGACCAATTGCAGCTTCTGTACTACCTTCAAAGGCAGCCCCACGTTGAGAGAGTTGCAGTAATCCAGACTGTATGTAACTAAGATGTGTACTACCATGGCATCTCAATTGAATAATATCAAGGAATCTGGCATCTCAAGGAATGGGCACAGTTGCCGCACACATTTTGATTTTGCGAAAGCTTTCCTGTCCACCCCCAATACCTAGGGTTCCAGGGTCAGCGATGAGTCCAGGGTCACCCCCAGACTACGAACTGTGTCTTCAGGGGAGTCTGGCTCCATCCAACACAAGCTGTCATCCCACACCCTGATCTGCCTCCCAACTGACCAGGAGGACCTCTGTTTTGTCTGGATTTAGTCTCCACTTGTGAGCTCTCATCCAGTCCGTCACTGATGACAGGCACTGGTTTAGGAGCAGGGTGACATCCTTGGCTTTGGGTGGAAAAGAGTAATAAATAGAGTTGGGTGTTGTGACGAAGAGTTAATATGGTAATGTATTCTACAGGTAAATATGTAAGTATTTGAATTTTTGTGTATATAGTATATTGATATGAACTGGCTTTGTGTCTGTTTATTTAAGAACATAAGAACATAAGAAGAGCCATGCTGAATCGGACCTCAGCCCATCTAGTCCAGCATTCTGTATCACACAGTGGCCCACCAGTTGTACACAGGGATCTCGAGCAGAAGGGAGGGCAAAACCCTGACCTGCTCCCGACCCCCACAACCAGTACCCAGGGAAATCCTGCCTACCTCAACCAACTCCGAGGTGGCACTTGAATGTCCTTTTCAGTAACTACCGATACACTTGGTATCCATGAATCTGTCTAATCCTGCCTTGAAGTTGTTCAGGCTGACAGCTGTCACAACCTCTTCTGGAAGTGAGTTCCATAACCCAATGACCCTCTGGGTGAAGAAATATTTCCCTTTATTAGTCCTAATTTTCCTACCTTGGAGCTTCAGGAGTGCCCTCTAGTCCTAGTGTTTTGTGACAAAGAAAACAGTTTTTCTTTATTCACCTTTTCTATCCCATGCATGATTTTATACACTTCGATCAAGTCACCTCTTAAACGCCGTCTTTCAAGGCTGAAAAGACCAAGGCGTTGCAACCTGGTTTCATAAGGGAGCCGCTCCATCCCTTGGATCATTCTTGTTGCCCTTTTCTGTACCTTTTCCAGTTCCGTTATATCCTTCTTAAGGTGCGGAGACCAGAATTGTACACAGTACTCCAAATGTGGCCTTACCATCGATTTGTAGAGAGGTAATACAACATTTGCTGACCTATTTTCGATTCCCTTCCTGATCATGCCAAGCATAGAATTTGCTTTTTTCACTGCTGCAGCGCACTGGGTTGACATTTTCATTGAGCTGTCCACCAAAACCCCAAGATCCCTTTCCTGGTTTGTCTCGGAAAGCTTTGACCCCATCAATTTGTAGGTGTAGTTGGGGTTCTTTGCCCCGATGTGCATGACTTTACACTTGTTTAGGTTAAAATGCATTTGCCACTTTGTTGCCCATTCACTCAATTTCGAGATATCTTTCTGGAGCTCTTTACAATCAGTTTCATTTTTAACTACCCTGAACAATTTAGTGTCGTCTGCAAACTTTGCTACCTCAGAATTCACTCCTACATCCAGATCATTAATGAATAAATTAAAAAGTAATGGACCCAAAACTGAACCTTGGGGTACGCCACTTCTCACCTCTTTCCACCCAGAGAAATGTCCGTTTATTACCACCCTTTGTTTCCTACAGTTTAGCCAGGTTCCAATCCAGGACAAGACCTGTCCTCTGATTCCATGGCTGAAGAGCTTGTTTAGGAGCCTTTGGTGAGGGACTTGGTCAAAAGCCTTTTGAAAGTCAAGGTAAACAATATCAATTGGGTCCCCTTTATCTATGTGTTTATTTACACCCTCAAAGAATTCTAACAAGTTAGTAAGACATGATTTGCCTTTGCAGAAACCATGTTGATTTTCTTTCAGCAATGCCTGTTCCTATGTGCCTAGTGATTTTTTCTTTAATAATGATTTATCTAGGTTTGTCTGGGGTGGGAAGAAACCTCGGGTAAAGATGGAAACATTACGAGACACTAAAGAAAGGGGGGGGGGTCTCGGGGTCCCAAATCTAAAGCTCTATTTTGAAGCAAGTTGCATAGCCTGGATAAAAGATTGGATTAAGTTAGATAATGAAAAATTAATAAATCTAGAAGGCCACGATTTGAAATTCGGCTTCCATGGACATATGTGTTACAATAAATTAAAGGCAGATGCAAATTTCAATAATCATTACATAAGGAGCGCTCTACTAAAAGTTTGGCTAAAATACAAAAAGAGATGATAGAAAAGAAGACCTCTCTGGACCTCCCGAATGAGGCATCTAGGACGAGGGAACCTGATGGTGGCAAGTGGAGAACGTACAAGGATTTGTTAAGTGGGAATGGGCAAAAATATACACTGAAATCAAAAGAACAATTAGACATAGAAGGGAGAAGAATGGACTGGTTTCCTTGCCTACAATTAAGAGAGAAATTCAAAGTAGATGATAATATTGGGTTTGAAGACCAAATTAACGAAATGGAAGAAATGATTTTGGAAAAAGAAGACAAATTAGTAGGGAAATTATATAAAATTCTATTAAAATGGGATAATGAAAAAGATCAAGATAGGGAGTTTATGCAAAAATGGTCTAGAAATGTAGGATATAAAATAAAAATTAATACTTGGCGCTCAATTTGGAAAAGAAACATGAATGAAATTTACTGTTATTCATATCAAGAAAATTGGATAAAAATGATAGATGGCATTTAGATCCAGAGAAATGGGCAAAATTCTACAAAAATACAAATCCAAAATGTTGGAATTGCGGAGAGAAAAACAGTAAATATTTCCACTTACGGTGGCTATGTCCTAAAGCCAAGAAGTTTTGGAAAATGATACATAAAGAGATTGAGGAAATATTGAATTGCAGAATGGAAAGGAAACCAGACTCGTTCTTATTAGGGAGAGCGGATTTCAAAGACGCAAAAATGGATTTTAAAAGTGTTATAACCATCACAACTGCTGCAAAGATATGATATGGTAAATATTGGAAATCGAGTAGAGCCCCCACAAAAGAAGAGCGGATCTTAAAAATTCAATCCCAACCACCACTTTCCTACCCTACCTGCCACCCCAAATGCCCCCTCCCATTACCCTCCCGTCATGGTTTCCCCTTTACACTTCTTTTTCGTGATAATTTGTTTGTAGAATCTATGTTAGGATGTCACATTATGATAATTGTGTTTTTTAATTGTGGAATGTTAATTAAAAATTATTTTTTAAAAAACAAAACAAGCTCTGCTCCAAAAAGCTCAGCCAACCATCACATTTTGTCTGTGAAAGACAGGCAGAATTGGACAACAAGATTCAAGAGGCTTTTTAGTGGGGAGTAAAAAACCAAGCCCCTTGCTTATTTATTTATTTATTTATTTATTCCAGAGCCAGGTAATGCCGGGCCCTCCTTCCTTCCCCTGGGGCCTCTGCTTCTCCAGCCTCCAGGCCCACCTGCCTCACCTGGCCTCCCACTGAGCTCCCATTCAGTCCCAACCCACACTTCATCCCCCCACACGTGATTCCTTCAGCTGATGCCTCCTGATCCTTGTGAAGAAGAACCCAGAGACTTTGAAATCAACTGAAGTAAAATATTTAGAAATCCAGACGACAAACAGAAACTCTGAATTATTTAAAAACACAAGGGGGGGAGGACCCAGGCAGGCAGGTGAGTGGGTGGGCAGGGGGAAGCCATGGGCCCCTCTCTGCCTGCCTCTCCCTCCTCCCACGGAAGGACCCCCCGGATGCTCTGTGGTGCTGACCCCCAATCCCACGTGCACCAGGCCCCCTTTTCTCCAGGGCGCACGTGGCTCTAGGCCAGGCTCCCTCTCCTTTCAAGGAAGGAAGAGAGTTTAGAAGGTGGTTGTGCGTGTCTCCGCGTGTGTGAGGAGGCCAACCTGTGTGTGGAACAGGCCTGGGCCCACTCCGGCCCTCCCTCCGGGTGTTTTGGGCTTCGGCCCCTCTTCGGCCCTTTGGAGAAGGAATGGGAAGAAGACTCCCCAGGAGGAGAGGAAGGAGGAGGAGAGACAGGCTGCAAAGAGGAGGAGGAGGAGGGAGAGGCCAAAGGGGCCAACTCTTCTCTTCTGTCCCAGCCGGGCAAAGAAGGGCGAAGGGGAGGGAGTGTGAGGATTTGAAATGGTGGGCTGACTAGAGAGAGAGGTGTCAGCAGCCGATTGGCTGCGTGTGCCAGGGGCCAGGGTTCTGATTGGCTGCTGCCTCTGGCTAACTGCTGAGGCCAACAGTTCCAACTGCCGTTCTGCCCTTTGTGAGGAAACATGGCTGGCTGCTCATGGCCTTGAAGCCGGATCCTTTGGAGTTGCCCACTTCTTGCCCACAAGAGGAAGATATATTGTCTGTCCGTCTGTCCATCCGTCCATTCCTTTCTCATTTAAACGCAATCTATTCTATACTGCAGACCTTCTGTCGCGGCCTGGCCAGGTTCAGAGTGACCAGGAAGGGGATGCTGGGGGAGATTCAGGGCCCAGTGGGATTCTCTTCTCAGACCCTGGACAAAGCGTCCGCCATGACCTCGTCCTTTCCTCTAATAGGCACGATCTCAAAATTATAACCTTGGAGCATTAAACTCCACCCAATTAACTTACTATTCGTACCCCTGACTTGGTTTAGCCATTTTATAGTAAATGTAAAGGTTTCCCCCTGATATTAAGTCCAGTCATGTCCGACTCTGGGGCGTGGTGCTCATCTCCATTTCTAATCTGAAGAGCTGGCGTTATCCGTAGACACCTCCAAAGTCATGTGGCCAGCATGACTGCACGGAGCGCCATTACCTTCCCGCCAGAGCGGTACCTATGGATCTACTCACATTTGCATGTTTTCGAACTGCTAGGTTGGCAGAAGTTGGGGCTGACACCGGAAGATTACGCCGCTCTCCGGATTTGAACCTGTGACCTTTCGGTCAACAAGCTCCTACATTTCATAGAATCCTAGAGTTGGAAGAGACCTCGTGGGCCGTCCAGTCCAACCCCATTCTGCCCAGAAGCAGGAAAATCGCATTCAAAGCACCCCTGACAGATGGCCATCCAGCCTCTGTTTCAAAGCCTCCAAAGAA
This sequence comes from Anolis apletophallus, assembly GCA_030556195.1. Classification (NCBI taxonomy): domain Eukaryota; kingdom Metazoa; phylum Chordata; class Lepidosauria; order Squamata; family Anolidae; genus Anolis; species Anolis apletophallus. The sequence goes on from JARBWK010004496.1 coordinate 7,094, forward strand.
GGAGCCTCCACCACACTCCAGGGCAGAGAGTTCCACTGCTGAACAGCTCTCATGGTCAGAAAATCTTTCCTCATGTTCAGGGGGAATCTCCTTTCTTTCCTGTAGTTTGAAGCCATGGCTCCATTGCGTCCTAGTCTCCAGGGCAGCAGAAAACAAGCTTGCTCCCTCCTCCCTAGGACTTCCCCTCACGTATTTATACATGGCTATCATGTCTGCTCTCGGTCCCCTCTTCTGCGGGCTAAACATGCCCAGCTCTTTAAGCCGCTTCTCATAGGGCTTGTTCTCCAGACCTTTGACCATTTTAGTCCCATTTCAGGTGGGAGCCCCTCCCCCCAGCACCCACTGCTGCTCTGGGACCAGAGTGAAGAAAGAGAGGGGCCAGGAAGACCGTGCCCCCTTGTCTCCTGCACTCTGCTAGAAATATAATATAATATATTGTGTTCACATATAATATTTATTTATTTATTTATTTCAGGATTTTACCTTGCTCTTCTCAACCCCGAGGGGGGACTCCGCACAATATAGATAATATTATAATGTGATACAATGTAATACTAATAATAATACCATATTTTAATTATATATTTTATATTATGTGTAATATTACTAATAATACTACAGTATAATGGTACAGTACAATAGTCTGTGGCAGATCCTGGAATGACTAGGATGTCCCCCCAAATTTCTCAAAATGATTATCCTGTTACATGAGGGCCAGCGCGGTCAAGTCAAGTTGTGTGCATGCGTTGTGTTTTTTTTTTGTTTTTTGGCTTTTTAAGTCCCTTCTGCTGTGTTGTTCACTGTTTTTATGAGTGACGGTCACTTGTGGGCCTGAGAGGTGTCTTGTGTCGAAATTTGGGGTCAATTCGTCCAGTGGTTTTTGAGTTACGTTAATCCCACAAACAAACATTACATTTTTATTTATATAGATTTATTAACCATATTTATATACCGCCTTTCTCAGCCTGAAGGCGACTCAGGGCGGTTTGCAAAAGGCACAATTCGATGCCTGCAACAACATAAAAACAATACCATTTAGCAATATAACATTAGATAAAATAAAATAAAACTGATAAAAGTATAAATCCTCAGCGTCTCATTACTAAAACCATTACCCAGCCGCACTGTCCAGTCGTTCCGAAGATCAGAGTTTGTCTGCTACACTGCATTTGGGAAAGCTTGCTCCATAGCCGAGGGGCCACTGCTGAGAAGGCCCTGTCCCTCGCTCTCGCCAACCGAATCTGTGAAGAAGGCAGGACGGAAAGCAGGGCCTCCCCAGAAGATCTTAAGGTCCTAGATCAGTGTTTCTCAACCTGGGGGTCGGGACCCCTGGGGGAGGTTGCGAGGGGATTTCAGAGGGGTCGCCAAACATCATCAGAAAACACATAGGAACCCTTTTGGTAGATAAGGCTGAAGATCTCTCTGCCTGTCCTTCTCTTCCTTTTTGGTGTTGGTGAACTACAACTCACAGAATTCAAACACAGCTCCCCAACCCCAGCAGTATATTCAACATTGGCCGTGTCAGTAGTGTGTCCTCAGAGTTAAATACTATTATTCCTGAAGAAGGCAAGGCCCAAGATGACCAGAGTGACCAGGGAGACCCCGGAGTGCTGCTCCCACCTCGCCAGGAGGAGTCTCTCCTCTGAACTGACCCTTGGCAGGAACCTTCCCAGACTGGCCTATCAGTCCGGAGCTACTTTTTGCTACGTGCCCTTGTCGCCCCTTAGAGCCCCCCGCGCCCCACATCCTGCTTTGCAACAGCTGAGAGCTGTTTGGCTGGAAGTCAGCCTGAAGAAACAGAAGTCCTCTACCGCCCCCCCACAGGAAGAACACCAATCCTCCCCCAGCATGGGCACATCGTGTTTAAGTCCGTTTAGCAGTTCACCTACCTGGGAAACATCTTTTCAGACCCCAAGATTGACAAAGAGATAGACACAGATTATCAAAGGCATAAGTGATTGAAGGTTCAAAAAAAGAGTCTGGAGCAACAAGCACCTGAGACAGCCCCAAAAATCAGTTTTACAGAGCTATCATACTGTCCATTCCCTATGGGTCTGAAACATGGGTCACCTATCGCCAACACCTACGACCCCGAGCTTTCATCGCGCTGCTTTGCCAACCTAAATACACTAACATTACAATGTTTCTGTCCTTTTAGCAAGGGGATCACCAGCATTGAGGCCAGATTGGGGAACAAGCGCGCGGGGGGCACCCAGGGTGGGGGAACACCGCCTCCCAAAGAACCCACTCACGGTGAACCCGCCAGGTCCCAAGAGAGGGGCCCCCAAAAGAGATATATGACTCCCTGAAACAAATCTCAGGCCAGCCAGATTATCACCAACAATGGTCCACCTGGCCTCACATCGGGGGGCTGGAGAAGCACATCCAATGCGGCCCTTTTGGGGAAAACACCCAATGGGGCTGGAGAAACCCAACGCAGGAAAAAAACCCAACTGGAAAAAATCACCTGGAGACTTTTGCTGGGTTTTTTGCAACCAAACTTGCCATCTCAGATTGGCCTTTTTGTCATCAACCCCTTTAAAAAAGGGGTGATCCTTCCTGAATTTTGTCCAAGTAATGCCGAGATTATTATTATTATTTCCTGCTGCGCCTGGAGAGCTGTGGGCCTATGGAACGCCGCCCAGGCCTTGTCCCCCCAGTCGCCGGGGTTCTCTCTCCCAACCCCGTCACAGGCCTCAGACCCACGGATGACCACTAGGCCTTCGTGAAGCCCCCCAAACCACTTGATCCCAGGGCCCCCCCTTCCTCCCCCTCGGCCCTTTGGAGAAGGAATGGGGTAAGACTCACCAAAAGGGGAGGGGAAAGGGGGAGAAGAGAAAGGGTGCAGAGAGGAAGAGGAGGGGGAGGTTAAGCAAACTCTTCTTCTGTCCCAGGAAAAAGGGAAGAGGAAGGAGTTTGTACCCAGAGGAGGATTCAAAAAGGTGGGGTGACTGGAGAGAGAGAGAGATTTCAGCAGCCGAAGCTGAGGGGCAGGGGGGGGTTTATTTGGGGTGCTTCTGGCTGGCCTGAGGGCCCAAAAGTTCCAACTGCCGTCTGCCCCTTTTTTGGAAACATGGCTGGCTGCCCACGGCCTTTGGGTTTTGATCCTTTGGAGGACTTGAGTCCCGC
>JARBWK010004497.1:0-10220 GCA_030556195.1 Anolis apletophallus
CAATCAGGGCAAGATTTCGGTTTGCCAGGTGATTTCTGGCACAGAAAAAACTATTCTAAAGCTTTTGCTTTGCATCCCCCCTTGACTGTACTTCTCCCAAAAGACCAACTCTGCTATATTATTGATTTTATCCGGTCTTTTGCGGCTTTAAAAAGCAGTGCAAACATGATTAATGCAGCCAAAAAAATTTCTCCAACTCTTTAACCCGGCCAGTTTCAACCAAAATTTAGCCATGAAAACTGAAATGTTCCCCATTAACATTATGTTGAATCATGACCTGTATTTTTTCAGGCCATCTTCTTTTTTGGTTCTGATTATGATATTGTATTTAGCAGTTGTCTTTTGATCATTGTACAAACCTCCTTGGTTGTCAAGAGGTAATCAAAGGGCCCTTTTTTCTGCTGTATTCCTTTGACTTAACCCTTCAGCTTCAGTTTGAATGTTCAAAACCTTTTCCCTGTGGCACTGAGGGTTTTCCCCTTTTGGGCGACAGATGAGTCTCACAATGCTCTTTCTGATTGTCTTGGGCTATTATTCCTGGGTGTGACCCTAAAGACAGGATCTCAGTGATGGCTCCGGCTCCTACCCTTTGGGGGCTTTTGGTGTCAGACAGTTGATCCTTAGTGGTCACTGTGTCATCACACCCAGCACCCATTTCTCCGCTGGAACCCCTTCTTCTGCCTCTCTCTGGGTTCCTTTGATAATTCTCACTGGTAAGGGTTAGAAAGCCCACACCAACACACTGATACTCCCAGGATGATAGCTATTAGCCCATTTGACAAAGGAGAACCCCAAGTTAGGGTCTCCTTTATCTGCCAACTTGAACAGATGCTGTCACCCGGTGTCAAAACATAGGATAGTTAGGATACAGCTCTCTCTCTTCCATGTCAGACAGATTCTGAGTCTTGACATGACTGAAGTTGTGGCCTTTGCATAAATAGTGATCTGTGCAATGAGTAAAAGTAATCTTTTGGGTCCCTCAGCATTGCTGAGGACATTTAATCCCCTAATGTTATTTGAGGATCCTTGCCTTTAAAAGGTAGGGATAAGAATGACCCTACTGTTTTCTGTATGTGCATGTATCAATGTACTATCTGAAACATGTGTTGTATCTGTATCTTGATCCAATTGCCCTGCGTTGGACTATGGTCAGTCCCAATAACACATTTTAATATTATTATTCCTAGCTGAATAATAATAATAATAATAATCAACTCTCTCTGTATCCCACCCTCTCTCTCTCCCGAGGTGACTCATGGCAGATTCCAACATAACAACAGCAAACATTCCATGCCATTAAAAACACAATACTGACATAAAACCCAGAAAACCCACAAACCTCTTCCTTCCTCCCACCCACCCTTTCTTTCCTTCCCCTCCTTCCTTTCCCTTTTCCTTCTTTCCCTTTCCTCCCCTCCTTCCTTTCCCTTTTTTCCTTCTCCCTTCCCTTCCTCCCTTTCTATCCTTCCCTTTCTTCTCCGTCCTATACACACATTTTCACATAAATACACATACACAGGCACACTTACCTTCAGACATTCTATATAAATCAAAATGTACTGTCTGTTTATATCTCCCGAACCTTGAGGAAGTAGACTTTGTTGATGCTCGTGCCTGCTCTGCGTGATCAGAGAGATCAAAGGAGCATAGCCATATTTCTTCTAAAATCTTCTTTATTAGACACAAAACACACAAAACGCAGAGCAGAGCTAAAACGTGTCTGCTCACAAGCAGTGACACATGACACAGGCACAGGCTTCTCCTCAGTCACTCTCCTCCCTTTCCTGCATGCCAACAGTTGCATTGATGTTACAGTTCACACAATAGCTCTACGTCACCATTCAAATGCCTAGCACTCCACACACAGCAGCCTCTCTGTATTTAACCTGGTCGTTGGGGATCAGTTGCATTTCTAGCTTCTCTCTAAGCATATAGATACACAGCATAACTTTTACAGAACTTTTAAATCACACACACATACAGAAATATTTAAATCTCAGCATTTCATCATTAGTAATCCAACAGAAATCTCTTCCGAGTGGAGTCAATTGGCCGCCTCAGGATGTTCCCCAAAGGACGCCAGGTGTGTTACCATCCTGTGAGAGGCCTCTTTAAAGAGATGTGAAAGGTCGAGGTGGGAAAATAACTCTTTTCTACTTAAGCCAGGGGTGAATGTTGAATTGCCCAGATTGATTTTGAAAAACTCCACATTAGTGTACAACAGCCAGCCAGGGTTCACAAAAATGTGTGTGGGCATGTTGTGTAGTCAAATGAGGTCATTGGGCCGGCGTGGACCAGGAATGCCAAATACAAAGAGTTCTCAACCAGAGGCCCCGCACTGATCTCTCCTCCATCTAATCCTCCTCCTTTCAATACGCTCGTGAGCAGAAGCCAGTCTTCAGCTGTTTTTGAAGGAGAGGAGGGAGGGGCAGCTTTTATTTTGAGGAGGAGTTCTAGAAGTGGGGGGGGCGATCATGGAGAAGACCCTCTCCCTTGTTCCCATCAGTCGTGCTTGGGATAACGGGGGTGGGACCGAGAGCAGGGCCTCCTGCAATGACCGCAGTGCCTGGGCTGGTTTGCCAGAGGAGATGCAATGGGTCAAGTAGCCTGGATCCGAGCCGTAACTGTTAGTGTGATGTGAAATTGCTTATAGTTTAAACTGTGTGGTTTCAGTAATGCATGGGTTACTACATAGAGGTGTGTAGTATTAGTAGACCTTCACTTTTGTAGTTTCCTGTGCTGGCCGGATGAAGAAGGGCTGATAAGCAAGGAACGTGCTTTGTGCAGCGTGCCGAGATGTGAGCGGACGTGAGTGAAGGTTCTCTTGTCTCTATATTGTGAATAGTCTAGATAAGGGCCTCTTTCCAGGGAAAGCGGAATCGAAGGAGTCGGGTGTTTTCTACCGTTTTGTCCCTTGAAGCAGAAGCTTGGAAGGCCGAAGAAACTGAGAGAAGGAAGGCCATTTATCTCAATCTCCCAACATAACTTACACACGATATCCTTTCATGTTCCCCATCTTCTCCTTTTTTCTTTTTTATTGTTTGATATATATGTTTGTTCTTTAAAAAACTAAAATAAATATTTGCCCAAAAAAAGCAAAAATTTTTTTTTCCTTAGTCAATTTTAGTGGTCATGATAAAGGACTTTGATTCTGGGCAAGCAGGCTGACCTGCTTTGCATCACAGACGGGGCTGGAAGGGGCTGGTGGCGGGGGAGGGGTGAACCTGGACTCTGCCCACCAGGTACTCTGGTCAGCAGCAGCAGGGGAGGCCTGGGGGGCGGGGAAGTGGAGTGGCCGTGGTCTGTCATGATTCTGTCGTGATTCCCCATCATCAGACAACAGCGTTCCGGGTATTTCCCCATGGGGTGGGTGTCAACAGGGGAAATCCAACCCCAAATGAAACCAGTCTTCCAGGTATTTATGGGTTTATTTATTTAAAACCTTTATTTATTTATTTAAAACCTGGGACCCCAAATAGTGGAAACAAGTCTTCCAGGAATATTTATGTATGAAATGTATTTATTTAAATCTGCATTTATTTATTTAAACCCCTTCGCACCCCGAAGGGGACTCGGGACGGAGCACAGCATATATGCGATGAACATTCAATGCCGGGACAAGAATTCATGATATGCATATAATCTGAGGAATACCCGGCCACTCTAAACTAATTCAAGCCCCCTTTCAGGGCCAGATCAGCTCCACCCAAGAGTCTTGAAGGAACGGGAGGAAGGAAGTCCTTTCGGGACCTCTGGCCATCACCTGGGAGGTTCTTGGAGCACGGGACACATCCCATCAGGTGTGAGGAGGGCACACGTGGCCCGTCTCTCTCTTCACGAAGGGAAACATGGGACCACCCCAACCATTACCAATGTCCGGCCAGCCTCACTCCGATACCAGGCAAGATTCTGGAAAAGGTGGTTAAGGAAGGGGTCTGAGAGGAGACATGAGGAGGGCCATGGGTCAATATCATATTATTATTATTATACTCACTTGGAAAAGGCCTTGTTTGTTTTTGGACGTGAGGTCTTATCAGTTTGATCATTTGTAATTCTAGTTTTTATGGGAAAAGGTCAGTCTTTGCTTTTGTTCTTTTAGGCATGTTCCCATTAGAAAATGCAAAAGGATGTATGGGTGAACTACAATTCCCAAAATCGTGTTCCCATCCTCCCCAACCCCCGCCTGTATTTGAATTGGGTCTGTGTGTCAAGTTTGGTCCAGATCCATCATTGGCTGGGTTCAGAGAGCTGTCTGGATACGGGTGAAGTACAACTCCCAGAATGCAAGGTCAATAGCTCCCCCCCACACAACCCTCCATTATGTTCAGTTGGCCGTGGGGGCCTCCATGCCAAGTTTGGTCCCAATCCATTGTCGGAGAGGTCACTTGGATGCGGCAGAACTGCAACTCCCAGAATGCAAGGTCAGTCCCCATCTAACCCCCCACTCCCCACCTAGTATGTTCAGTTGGTCATGGTGTTCTCTGTGCCAGGTTTGGTTATGGTTCATTGTCAGTGAGAGTCAATGTTTCTCTGGATACGCGTGAACTACAACTCCCAAAAAGCAAGGTCAATTCCCCACTCAAAGACCTCCAATATGTTCGGTTGGTCATGAGGATACCGTGTCCCAAGTGTGGTCCAGATCTGTTGTTGGCTGTGTTCAGTACTTTCTGGATGCAGGTTAACTACAAGTCCCAGAATGCAAGGTCAGTGCCCTCCCCACAAGTATATTCAATTGGTCATGGACTTCTCTGTGCCAAGTTTGGCTACGGTTCGTATTGGTGAGAGTCAAAGTTTGTCTGGATGCGGGTGAACTACAGCTCCTGAAAATCAAGGTCAGTTCCCTCCCAAACCCCTCCCAAACCCCTTCAGTTAGTCATGGGGGTTCTCTGTGCAGGGCCGGTCTTTCCATTAGGCCGACTATGCGGCCGCGTAGGGCGTCGCCACCTGGGAGGGGCATTGCCACCTGGAAGGGAGCCTCCGCAGCCAGCCGCGCCGCCGGGCTGGAGGTGTGCTCGGGAGCCAGTGTGGCCCGCACCGTGCCTCCACAGGCTGGACGCGCCTGCGCCGCTGCGCTGGACGCCACTGTGCATGCGCGGATCTCCATGCCACCGCACTGGCCGCCGCCGCGCATGCGTGGATCTCCACGCCGCCGCACTGGCTGCCAGCTGGAGGTGCGCTCGGGAGCCAGTGCACATGCGCGGAGATCCACACATGCGCGGGTTCCAAAATCAAAAAGTATTTATTTTAACAGGAATCTTCTGATCCGAAGTCAGAGGCACAGCTTAAGATGGTCACAGCAACAAAAGAGTTCTACCCTGTTTTCTGGCTTTTACCTAGCTTAAATATCCTTTTAAAGACCACATTACCAGCTTCCTTGACGTCACGCCCCCCTTCTCATGCTCCAAGGAAAAAACACATTCCTATGTTGCTGGGAAGGGTCTCTTAGGCTCATTCCCATGCAGAACAGGAGGAGAGAGAGATAGGACCGCTGGTTTATGCCTGTATTTGGAGCTATAGAATAAACTTTCCCCAAAAGATAAGGGAGAGTTGGCGCCAAGGGTTCTGGTAGTCATTTACAACATCAGCAATTTCTCAGCCTTTTCCCATCATAGTACATTTAATGGTGCTAACTTTAATCTAAAAGACTACAGATTATATAGTGCCTTATATTCATGGCATTGATACAGATTAATAGTGTCCTTTATTATAACACTAGCTTGGGGACCCGGCGGTGCCCGGATCATTTGAGAAGTGCAGCAGGATGTAGAGTGGGTCATGGGGGCTCTGCGTGGCAAGTTTGGTCTTGATCCATCATTATTGGGAGTTGCAGTGGTATCATGAAATTACTGAAGGTAGTGCAAGTCCCATCATCTCTGGTCCACCCAAAGTGTAGTAGGATATAGATTGGGTCCCCCAAAGTGTAGTAGGATGTAGATTGGGTCATGGGGGCTCTGTGTGCTAAGTTTGGTCTGTATTGGTGAATGGATGAGGGATGCATTGTTTTTAGGAAGTGAGTGAAAGTACTTCAAGTCCCATCATCCGTGGTCCATCTCACACAAAACAGCACCAGGATGTAGAGTGGGTCATGAGGGCTCTGTGTGCCAGGTTTGGTGTTGATCAGTCATTGGATTAGGTTTGTAGCAGTCTTGGAAAGTGAGGGAAGGTACTGCAAGTACCCATCATCCATGTTCTGGCCCTCTCCAAACTTCAGTAGGATGTAGAGTGGGTGACTGGGGCTCTGTCTGCCAAGTGTGGTCTTTATTAGTGTTTGTTGGGGGCCACAGTGGTCTGTGGGAACAGAGGGGTGTGAAAGTACTATGAATCCCATCATCCATTGTCAGTCCTCCCCCAAACCTCACGAGGACATGAAGGCAGTCATACGGGTTATGTATGCCAAGTTTGGTCTCGATCAGTGATTGGATGAGGGTTGCAGCGAACTTGGGAAGTGAGTGGAGGTACTTCAAGTCCCATCATCCAAGGTCCATTGGCCATGGTCCACCCCCTCCAAACTGCACCAGGACGTAGAGTGGGTCGTGGGGGCTGTGTGTGCTAAGTGTGGTCTGTATTGGTCCTTTTTGGTGGCCTCAGTGGTCTGTGGGAACCAAAGTGTTGGAAAGTACTACAAATCCCTTAATCCATGGGTCATGTCCCCCAAACCACACCAGGACGTAAAGGGGGTTAGGGGGGTTATGTGTACCAAGTTTGGTGCAGGTCCATCACCCGCGCTGGTCGCTGTGGCCTGTGAAAGTGGCTGCCACATTTCCGCCCTCCCGCCCTCCGCACACATACATACATAGAAACATTCTGCTTTATAAAGGTATACAGATATGCAAGCAGAAGTAACTCCATTTTTATTCAATTTTTCCATTTTCTGGCCCATAGCCACCTCACAAGAAATGTAACTTTTTAAAGGTCTGACCTGAGAGGTGAGGTCCCTTAAGGCTAATGCTAATAATCTATCTAAATCAGTGTTTCTCAACCTGGGGGTCGGGACCCCTGGGGTCGTGAGAGAGGGTGTCAGAGGGTCGCCAAAGACCATCAGAAAACTCAGTATTTTCTGTTGGTTCTGTGGGTTCTTTGTGGGAAGTTAGGCCCAATTCCATCGTTGGTGGGGTTCAGAATGCTCTTTGGTTGTAGGTGATTAACATAACTCAAAAACCACTGGGCAAATTGACACCAAATTTGGACACAAGACACCCACTAAGCCAATGTATGTCCTCCACTCAAAAAAAATTAAGTAACTGGAAAGAACTTAACCCCCCCCCCCCCCCAAGCTAAATGACTATACAGAGCATGTGTTCAAACAACACACACACACACACCCCGCACGAGGGGAAGAAAAACCAGCAGCCGAGAACCGGCTCTCCATTCCTTAGAAAAACCAAGGCATGACAACAGCGTGGAGGATGGGCGGGAGCCAACCGGGGGGGATAATGTTCACTCCCCCCCCCCCGGAGAGGTAGGACCGCCCCTGCCTCTGTGCCAAGTTTGGATCCAGTCCATTGTCTTGGGGGGGGGGGGATTCGCAGTTTCTCTGGATGTGAGTGAACTGCAACACCCAAAATGAAGGGCAATTCCCTCACATCCCTCCAGTATATCCGGTTGGGCATCGGGGGGTCTGTGTCCCAAGTTTGGTCCGGGTCCGTCATTCGTGGGGGTTGTGGCAGAGGTCTGTGGAGGCAGGTGCCGAAGCGGGGAAGGGACTGCAGAAACCCTCACCCGTGACCCATCCTCTCCCCAAACGGCACCAGGACAGAAGGGGCTTCACATGAAAGCATCCGCAGACCATGTATAATGTACCATTGGCAAACATCACATGCAAACAAATCAAAGTTCCCCCGGCAGACAACCACCCAGCCTCTGTTTCAAAGCCTCCAAGGAAGGAGCTTCCACTGGCTCCGAGGCAGGGAGTTCCACTGTCCACATGCCCCAAGTCATCAATGAAGACCCTGAGCAGGCCCGGGATGCCCAGGAGGGGGAACCCTGCTGGTGGCCCTCCGCTCCTCACTTCTCTCCCGGCTGAAGAGGACGAAGCCTTGGGGAGAAGGGGTCACCCTCGGGGCTCCTTCGCTTCGCCAATGGCAGGCCCACCTCTCCGGACTTTTGCCTCTCCCACATTTCTGAAATTGTGGTTGAAAAACGGGCTCAAAGCCAGCCTCAACAACCGTGGCAGAGACACCCAGGGGAGGGAACTGGGAAGCAGGTCGCAGGTTTGAATTCGGGGAGCAGGGTGAGCTCCCCCTGTCAGCCCCAGCTTCTGCCAACCTAGCAGTTTGAAAACATCAATGTGAGTAGATCATTGGGTACTGCTCTGGCGGGAAGGTAAGGGCGCTCCATGCAGTCCTGCCAGTGGCCACATGACCTTGGGGGTGACTACGGGCAATGCTGGCTTAGAAATGGGGGTGAGCCCCAGAGTCCCCGAGCCGGGCACGACTGGACTTCCCGTCCGACCGATCTCTGCGGAATGACGCCCAGTGTGGATGCAAGTGGGGATGTGGCCACCTTGATTAGCATTGAATGCCCTTGCAGCTTCAAAGCCTGGCTGGTTGCTGCCTGGCTGGGGGAATCCTTTGTTGGGAGGTGTTGGCTTTCAAGAGAAAGGAGGAAAAACAATGGAAATGATGGGGGGAAAACCTTTCAAATCAGGACAGTCAATAAAGAGCAACAGTCCACAAACAGGGGAATTCCAGACAAGAAACAACCGGGGCCAGCTCTCACCTCCCAACAAGGGATTGTTCATCCCGCTCCCTTCAGAGAGAGAGAGAGAGAGAGAGAGGCTTCTCTCCCCCTGAGTTCTGATCCCTGGGCCTGAAGTCAGGGCGAGGGGGGGAGGAGGCCAGCGTCCCCCCTGGGCGAATGGGTGGGCTTGGGCGGGGAAGGGCCCCCCGCGGGGAGGGAGGGAGGGAGGAAGCCTCTCTCTCCCAACTCCTCTCCTGGGATTCCCTGAATGGGCCGCTGTCCCTTTAAGTATGCAAATGAGCCCGGCGGAAAGGCGGGGCGGGCCCGAGAGCGGCAGCCGGCAACCGACGTCAAGGGCGGCCAATCGCGAGTGAGGAGGCCCCGCCCCTTGGCTTTCCATTGGCCTTCTCTGGAGGGCGGGGGGAAGGAGTGACGTCGTTCTGACCCCGCCCCCTTGGCAGCAAACGCCGCCGCCGCCGCCGCCATTGTTCCGAGGCCGAGAGAGGCGCGGCTGAGGCGAGCGAAGAGGGAGGAAGCCAGGAGGAGGTAGGAGAGGGGCGGGGGAAGGGGCCTTGGAGGCGGAGGGGTGGAGTGACCCCTCCGGAGCCGAGGGAGAGGCGGCGCGGACTCCCTCCCTCCCTCCGGGGCCTTGAGGAGAGAGAGCGGGCGGGCGAGCGGGCGGCCAAAGGGGAGAAGCTCTGCCTCAGGCCTCGGCTTCCTTCCCTCCCGTCAGGTGCTTGGGACTCCAACTCCCAGAATGCCCTTGCCTGGAGTCCCCCTGTGTCTGGGCCTTGCTCTCTATTTCCTGTCCTGGTGACTTCAGAATGGCCAGGCTGGGCTCCTTTCCGTGGTTTCCTTCCTCCTTCCTTCCTGTGGAGATTTCCCCCCCCCCCCTGCGGCTTCCTGGGCCTTTCCCTGGCTCCTTCTCCCCTGGGTCGCCTGACTGACTGACTGACCTGGTGGTGGCTGTGAGACTGGTGGCCCAGCAGGCCTGCTCTCTCCAGTAATAATAATATGCTATTATTAGTAATAGTAATTGGCTGAGTCCCGCTGGGTTCACCCTGTGCTCTTATGTTATTGCCATGGCACAATATTAATATTACATAGTACATTGTGCTATAACATTATACTCTGATATTAGTAATAAACAATGGTGGCTGCGTCCCCGATAGGTTTCACCCTGTGCTCTTATGTTATTGCCATAGCACAGTATTAATATTATATATGACATTGTATTATAACATTATACAATGATATTTTGGAATAAAAATTTTGGGGCTTGGGCCATTGGGTTTACCCCCCTTTTTTATTGGCCTTTTGGATTAATAAAATTTTTTTTTGTGCTTTTTATATTCTGATATTATTTTTAATAGAAAAGGGCCAAGGGGGTTACCCCCTTCTTATTTTTTGCCGGGTTTTTTAAAATTATATAGTACATTTTATTAAATTTTCTTATATTATTAGGTTTTAATTTTTAAGTTATTTTATGGGGGGTTTCCCCTAATTTCTTATTTTATTGCCTGGGGCGGGGGTTTTAAAAA
>JARBWK010004498.1:0-10217 GCA_030556195.1 Anolis apletophallus
ACAGGCTTGCAAAACCCACCTATTCAAGCAAGCTTTTGGAGAATAGGCCCGTGCATTTTATGTATGCTATTCCTGTACAGCCTAGCTGTTTTATTTGTTTTATTGTTTTAATTTGCTTTTGCTGTTTTTATCACTGTTCTTATTGTTGCCTTTTGGCTCCTGTGAGCCGCCGCGAGCCCCCGGGAGTCGGCGGCATAGAAGCCTCAACAAATAAATAAATAAATAAATAGGGTGGGAAAGAACCAGATTATCCCGACTCTGCCAAAACGCCCTTAGAAATTAGTTCCCTTCCAACTCCAATGAGGCAGCTGTAACGAAAATGAATGAAGGTCTTAATAGACTGTGTATTTTAGGTAAGAGTTCAAGGAAACAAGTGTATACGCAGGGTTTGCAGGGAAGTAATCCAGGTAAAGGGTTTGTTTTCAGTTCGCGTCGTGCATAGGGTTCATCCCAAAGCCGTTTCTGGTAAATATTCCATTAGATGATCCAGGTAAATATTCCAAAAGGTGGTCACTCCATCAAGACCCTTATTATATTTTATATTCCAGCATGGAAAAATATCCTATGGCGGTTTGTAGAATCCCATCCGCTTGTATTCCCCGCTCTTAGTTAATCCGACTTGGGGCCAAGCGGATGGAATACAAATATATATCTTTAAGAACGACGTTCTTCTTGGGATTTATTTAGAGACTTGATTTATGGACTCAAGGAACTGCGTTTGTTACGTGTGTCGACTGTGGTGACCAGTACGATGTATATTTACATGTGTATATGATGTTTATATGATTAATGCAATAGAGATAATATTTTGGCTTACACTCCTTGAGTCAGGATACCCTTTATTTATATTGGGTTGGTTTTCTGCGAGTTGATGCTCTTTGTCAGACCCTTCGGTTGTGACCTGTCTAGCATGGGAGGCCCTACCGGTGGCTATTATGCCACTGCCAACATAGCTCACAACTTCATTAGGGTATGCAAGCCTCTCCCCCATGAAAAGGGGGCACCAACAGAGAGGAGGTCAACTCAATATTGTGATTATCTGAAAGAGTCACTGGTTGTACTATCAAGTGCCAGGAAAGGGGGAGTGGCTTGGATCCTTCTCAGGGAGGGAGGGAGAGCTGCCTGGGAGTGGCTCAGAGCTGAGGGGAGGAGCCGAGCTGCTTGAGAGGGAAAAGTGTAGCTAATTCAGGAGTCTCTTGACAGAGCTGAGAGTGAGCAGTCAGAGAAGACAGTTGTCTTGTACACTGACAGGAAAAGTTCTGTGTGAAGCTGACAGGTAGTCAGTCACAGGCTTTTGGAACCTCTAGGGCTTAGAGATTAGCTCACATCTCTGGGGAAGCCAGCTACAGGAAAACTCTAAGACAGAGTTAGTAGCTAGGGTGCTTCTGGAAGACTGAGTGTTAGCTCAGGGAACTAAATAGGTTAGTTAGTTGAAGACGACTCAAGACTAGTTTTAAGATTAGAGTGAGGAGGTTTAGATAGACAAGTTTTGAACTGTCTAGTTTTGTAACCAAGTTAAGAAACCAATCTTGAGAAACCAACACGCTCTAGTACTGTTCTGCATAACCATTACACATTTGTGCTTTTAAGATCAGCCTGTTAAGTTAATAAACGTTCTGTTGTTAACTTTACAAGAAAGCTTTCAGTGTGCCTCATTACATCAGAGTATGCCATTTCCAGCCTTCCCATATTCCCAGTCTGGGAGAAGATATCTCGCCTCAGAAATCCTCTTAGTTTACCTTCAGTTTAGGAGCCTAGCTTAGCTATTATTTTAAAAGAAATCCTAAAAACATTTTTTAGGTCGGAGGCAGCGTTCTAAGTGGGTAAAGCCTCCACTTAGTGACTTTTGGCGTTTAGGGTGGGATCTAAAATAGCAAGGTCCGCCCTGCCCCAAGGTCCCAAGGGCCAGGTCGTCACACCATTCAATGCTAAAAAGGTGGCCAATGGAACATTCAAACCTGCATCCAACAGACAAGAGTCCCTTCTCCCACCCTGGACATTACACCACAGATATATAAGCACGCAGTAAGAAGCCAGACCTTGAAGCTGCGAGGGCATGCAATGCTAATCAAGGTGGCCAATGGAACATTCAAACCTGCATCCAACAGACAAGAGTCCCTTCTCCCACCCTGGACATTACACCACAGATATATAAGCACGCAGTAAGAAGCCAGACCTTGAAGCTGCAAGGGCATGCAATGCTAATCAAGGTGGCCAATGGAACATTCAAACCTGCATTCAACAGACAAGAGTTCTTTTTCCCACCCTTGACATTACTCCACAGATATATTAGCATGCAGTAAGAAGCCGGACCTTTCAGCTGCAAGGCCATTAAATGCTGATCAATGTGGCCAAGCAGATGAACTTGCTGCCGGATTTCTGTGGGGCACTGCGCATCTCCCTTGGGGCTTCCTCATATTGCCCCTGAGGTGACTCCCCCGCCTCCATCCGCAGCGTGGCCTGAGGGGGAGGGAGGGAGAAGAAGAAGGCAGCAGAGTGAAGGGGGCAAGGAGGCATATCCATGTTAAAACGAAAGCCTGTGATACAATCCAGCATGCAGGTGTGTCTACATAAACTCCAATCAAAACTGTGCCTGAAATGAGGTTGACGTCCATGTAGACGACGTCCTCCAGCTAGGGATGTGCATTCATTTTTAAATGAGCAAAACACAATGCAAATGCTTCCCATTGAAACCGTTAAAGGAATGGGGGAAATCAATGAAATTCCATTTTGGTTGTTTTTCTATTCCTTTTCATTGAGTTTAATGACTTTGCATTTGAGACACTTGTTTGCGTTAAATATACTGCCTGTGGAGTTCACAGGTTTCTGGGAGGCGGAGAAGAGAGAAGACAGAGAAACCGACAGCTCTGAAAGCTCAGTTAATTTAGATAATCATTAAGTATTAATTTTCTATGAAAATAGGGCTCCTTTGTCCAATCAGTCTGAAATTTGGCAGGGATGATGCAGGAGGGATGATGCCTACAGATGTCCTGAAAACACCAAAATTACAGCCAGCAGAAGACTGGACGGTTATTTTATTTAAGAAAATGAAATGGCTAAATGAAAGTATTTGGAGGAAAAAACTACAACAAAAGAATGCACTTAAAATTAAAGGAAAATTAAAGATGTTGAACGGCTTTTCCTTGCCAACAAAAGCTAAACACTGGGGAGCCTTACTACACAAATACCACAACGCAAGGGAGAGAAGCAA
This sequence comes from Anolis apletophallus, assembly GCA_030556195.1. Taxonomy (NCBI): domain Eukaryota; kingdom Metazoa; phylum Chordata; class Lepidosauria; order Squamata; family Anolidae; genus Anolis; species Anolis apletophallus. The sequence continues at coordinate 3,212 of JARBWK010004498.1, forward strand.
AAACACACATATCAATACAAAGATATTTAGGTTGGACACAATACTAGAGACTGTAGTCATTTACTGAATATGTATTGGAAGAAAATATAATATAAGATTATTATTCTTATATGTAACCAACCTATGCAATGCATAACATCCAAAGTGATAATGTAAACACCCCGTCATTCACACGTGGCTATATCAATTCTGGCTATACACACACGCACCCCATAGGAAATGCTTAGATAATGTCAACATCACGTTATTACAGTTTAGTATGTTTATGTTTTGGTTTTGTTGTACTATAACGTAGATGTTGACATTATCTAAGCCAGTGTTTCTCAACCAGTGTGCCATGGCACACTAGTGTGCCGTGAGCGATCATCAGGTGTGCCGCAAGAAAAGCTCTCTGCCCCCCCTTCCTTCCCCCCTCCTCCTGCCAAACTCCTGCTGCTTGGGGCAGGAGGAGGAAGGGCCAGGCGGTGGTGAAGAAAAAGAAGGGGCGCCGCCTCCTTCGGCCGTTTCCCCAACCAGCCTCCAATCCACCATGACTCCCGCCATGACTCTCGCCCCTTGCTTGTTGAAGTCGCACGGAGGAGCCCTGCCTACTGAAGCCTGTCCACTGCTCATGCTCCTTCTCTGTGGGAGAGCTGAAGCCGGGGGGAGGGGGGCATGACGCAGCCTGGCTCCGCCCCTTCCCCCCGGCTTTAGCACTCCCACAGCTTTGCCAGCCCTGAGGGGGCAGTGCCAAGCCAGCGGTGGCAGAGCCAGCACAATGCTGTTTTGGCACTGCCCCCTCAAGGCTGGCGAAGCTATGGAAGAACTGAAGCCGGGGGAGGGGGCGGGGCATGGTGAGGCCTGGCTCCTCCCCCTCCCTGGCTTCGGCATTCTAGCAGGTCACCATCCCCCAGCTGTCCTTTACTGTGTTAGACTGTCATTTTGTGTCATTTTGGTTGGTGGTGTGCCCCCGGATTTTTTTAATGTTAAAAGTGTGCCACAGCTCAAAAAAGGTTGGGAAACACTGATCTAAGCATTTCCTATGATGTGTATAAATATATATGTACTTTCATTTTATGGCATTTTATGGCATTGATATAGCCACGTGTGAATGACGGGGTGTTTACCTTATCACTTTGGATGTTATGCATTGTATAGGTTGGTTACATATAAGAATAATAATCTTATATTATATTTTCTTCCAACAAGAATGATCCAAGGGATGGAGCGGCTCCCTTATGAAACCAGGTTGCAACGCCTTGGTCTTTTCAGCCTTGAAAGACGGCGTTTAAGAGGTGACTTGATCGAGGTGTATAAAATCATGCATGGGATAGAAAAGGTGAATAAAGAAAAATTATTTTCTTTGTCACAAAACACTAGGACTAGAGGGCACTCCTGAAGCTCCAAGGTAGGAAAATTAGGACTAATAAAGGGAAATATTTCTTCACCCAGAGGGTCATTGGGTTATGGAACTCACTTCCAGAAGAGGTTGTGACAGCTGTCAGCCTGGACAGCTTCAAGGCAGGATTAGACAGGTTCATGGATACCAAGTGTATCGGTAGTTACTGGAAAGGACATTCAAGTGCCACCTCGGAGTTGGTTGAGGTAGGCAGGATTTCCCTGGGTACTGGCTGTGGGGGGTCGGGAGCAGGTCAGGGTTTTGCCCTCCCTTCTGCTCAAGATCCCCGTGTACAACTGGTGGGCCACTGTGTGATACAGAATGCTGGACTAGATGGGCTGAGGTCCGATTCAGCATGGCTCTTCTTATGTTCTTATGTTCTTAAGGGAACCAAGTGTTAAGAACACATATTCTTGTGATCATATGACTTGAACAGATGCCTCTTTTCTCAGCCTTCTTCCCAAGTGAGGGAAACCTTCCCAAATTTGACCAGAACCTAAAAGAATTCTGGACTGAAATTAGATATATTTTCAAAAAAGATTGGAAAAGGACATTGTCTACAGCCAAAAAGGCCTCAATTGATGATAAATTAAACTTTCCAAGAGAAGCAAGAGAAAAGGTGACAGAAACTGAGTTAGAACACTGAATCCAACTGTCCAAATATATATTTCAAACACATCAAAAACCCTTCACACACAAAAGGTTCAAATAAAAAGTGATTTCTGTAAAACAAAAAATCATGAGTTATGTAAAAAAAAAATCATACAAACACTCTTGGAGTGTGGTTAGCAGTAAGAAAACCTTTTTGGTTGTTTATGTCATTACAATATAGGGGGGGGGTGACATACATATCTGGTTAGTTCCAAAAAAAAATAGGGGAACGTTTTTTCATTTATGGTGGTCCTGCGGTGAAATTTCTAAGTTTTGGAAAAAGATCCATGATTTAATGGAAATAGTAATTGAAAAAAAAATTATTTACAGCCCCGAATTATTTCTTTTGAATATTCTAGAGGAAAAGGAATATGGGTAAGGAACAGAAAGATTACTGACATTTATGGCAACAGCCGCCAGAATTACCCTCGCGAAACACCGGAGGGAAAAGACGATCCCGGACACAGATGAGGTGCTATATAAATTGTTAAATATAGCGGAGATGGACAATTTGACCCTACTCTTGAGAAAGGGCCCGATAAAAACATTTGAGGATACGTGGGGACCGCTGATTGAATATGTCAGAAAAAATAAGAACATTGCTTTGAAAGGTTTCTGGCTTTAAGAACAGGAGGTGTTAACATTGTCCTATACTCATTACTAATTTGCTACTTTTGGGTGAAGTCAACCAGTCAGTTTTAGTTTGTAGTCAGTCAATGTTGTTGTAAGTGTGTATGTACCCCCTTATTCCCTCCCTGATCCCACCCTAGACCCCATTGCCCTCCCCTCCAACCCCTGACCCTCCCATACCTGCACCTATATATGAATGTTGGTGTATCTGTATCTGTGCTATGTTGTTTTTATACCAATAAAATTCTTTAATTAAAAAAACATATCTGGTTAGTTCCTTGGTCTACTGAGGATAATGTAGCAAACTGAAACACAACAAGAATGCAAATGAAAGAGAAATAGTTCAAAATATAACTGAACATTACTGAACTTGTTCATGTAGTTTAAGAGTTTTGGATCAGTGAGAAATTTAATAATTCAAGGCAGCATGCTGTGACATGATGGCAAGACATCTTGAAGACAATAATATCTAATCCATCACTACCTGAATTCTCTAGTCCAGGCAGTACAAGCGACGAAAGTGTCTAAAACACTGTCTGGTCAACTGCCGATGAATGATTTCTGAATCATCTGAATGTACGCAGATGACGTCCAGATCTGTCACTCCTTCCCACCTGTCACCAAGGAGGCTGTCCAGACTTTGAACCGGTGCTTGGCTGCTGTGTCGGACTGGATGAGGGCTAGCAAATTGAAACTAAATCCAGACAAGACAGAGGTCCTCCTGGTCAGTCGTAAGGCCGAACAGGGCATAGGGTTACAGCCTGTGTTGGATGGGGTTACACTCCCCCTGAAGACGCAGGTTCGCAGCTTGGGAGTGATCCTGGACTCATCGCTGAGCCTGGAACCCCAGGTCTCAGCGGTGGCCAGGGGAGCTTTTGCACAGTTGAGACTCGTGCGCCGGCTGCGCCCGTACCTTGGGAAGTCTGATCTGGCTACGGTCGTCACGCTCTGGTCACATCCCGAATAGATTACTGCAACGCACTCTACGGGGCTGCCTTTGAAGACAGTTCGGAAATTGCAATTAGTCCAGCGGGCGGCAGCCAGATTACTAACGGGAGCTACATACAGGGAGCATACCACCCCCCTGTTGTGTCAGCTCCACTGGCTGCCTATCCAATTCCGGGCTCAATTCAAAGTGCTGGTTTTGACCTTTAAACCTCTATACGGTTCTGGCCCAGCTTACTTGTCGACGCATCGGCCGCTACGTCCCACCCCGTAACCTAAGAACATCCGGGAGGCCCTGCTCTCGCTTCCGCCAACTTTTCAAACACGGTTGGTGGGGATGCGAGATAGGGCCTTCTCGGTGGTGGCTCCTCTCCTGTGGAATGTGCTTCCTATGGAGGTACGGTCCACCTCATCCCTCCTGGCATTCAGGAAAAGGTAAAATCCTGGCTTTGGGACCAGGCGTTTGCACACCACCAGCACTAACAGCATGTTAGATGGGGATTTTAATGGAATGGATGAAGAGGGCCAATGTTTTTATGGAGTGAATATTGTTTTTAACTTGGAATGACTGTGTATGTTGCTGGTGGAACTGTATTTTAATGTGTTTTAATGTATTTTAATTGTTGTGGGGTTTTGGGGTTTTATACTGTATGATGTGGCATCGAATTGTGCCGTACTGTAAGCCGCTCTGAGTCCCCCCTCGGGGGTTGAGAAGAGCGGGGTAAAATCCTGAAATAAATAAATAAATAAATGATTTCCAGTTCTTAGGATCCAAGGATGTGAACAAGGTACATAATGAAATCTAAATAGCTTCCTGTTTACTCCCACTTTTCTCCTTGCCACTTATTTCTGTAGGGAAAGGGATGACTATGTCGCACTCCAGGCTCGTGGACCCTCTACATGTAATCACACAACACCAGCACTTGAAATATAGTCATTTATGAAATCAGGTAATATCAGCAAAGCAATGAAGAATCAAAAAGGGTAAAAGGAAAACACATCCATAATCCAAGCAGGAAGGTTTCAGGAGTCAAAAGCAGTACAGATGATATAAATCCAACAGAGTCCAAAAGAATCAAAGTCCCAAAAACTCAAACTAGAATTTCCAAAGGCGAAGCAGAAAACTTAAGTCCATGACCATAAATGCAAACCCAATGCAAAGGTCCTTTCAAAACCGATGTTGCCAGAATCTGAGGCTTTCCCAAGCAAACTGAAGTAGAATACCCAAAACCAAATCACTTTCAATATCCCCTAATTGGCATTTCCACCACCCAAAGCAAGGCCTTGGAAATGGCAATTAAAATTCCTTTTCTGCTAACTGTAACTATCAGCTCGGGCATTATCTTGCTCTGCTTCAAACAGACTAATTCCCAGGGAAACTCAGCTCTTGAGCATTCCCACCTCTCGCACCTGCTGGCACTTCAGATCCCACAATCCTGGAAGCCAAAGAAGCCACAAGCCCAACAGACTATCACCAGATGAATTAAGAAAAGGATAAATTCCTTTTTACAAGAGAGAGTGGTCCCAGCCTTCTCAAAGAAGCCAATAATGATTTTGGGAGGAGGAGTTATTGACAATCCAAAAGATCTCAACCATTATAAGCCAGTGGCTGACAGTCCCATATTAGTCAAGATATCCAACAAAGTGTGTGTGTGTGTGGGGGGGGCCATAAGGACAGATGTTGTTGAACAAAAATACTTTCTAGATCAGGGAGCCTCACACTTTTTCAGCATGGGGGGACGGAGCCAGGCTGTGCCAAGCCCTGCCCCTCCCCTCTGGCTTTGGAGCTCCCAGCAGCTTCTCCAGGCTTGAGGATGGCAGTGCCAAGCCAGTGGTGGCATAGCTTGCACAAGGCTGGCTTGGCATTGCCATCCTCAAGCCTGGAGAAGCTGCTGGTATTGAAACCAGAGGGGGCGGAGCCAGGCTGTGCCAAGCCCTGCCCTCCCTCTGGCTTTGGGCTCCAGCAGCTTCTCAGGCTTGAGGATGGCAGTGCCAAGCCAGTGGTGGCATAGCTTGCACAAGGCTGGCTTGGCATTGCCATCCTCAAGCCTGGAGAAGCTGCTGGTATGCGAGAAACCAGAGGGGCGGGCCAGGCTGTGCCAAGCCCTGCCCCTCCCTCTGGCTTTGGGCTCCCAGCAGCTTCTCCAGGCTTGAGGATGGCAGTGCCAAGCCAGTGGTGGCATAGCTTGCACAAGGCTGGCTTGGCATTGCCATCCTCAAGCCTGGGAAGCTGCTGGTATTGCGAGAAACCAGAGGGGGCAGAGCCAGGCTGTGCCAAGCCCCGCCCCTCCCCTCTGGCTTTGGAGCTCCCCGCAGCTTCACCAGGCTTGAGGATGGCAATGCCAAGCCAGTGGTGACAGAGCTAGCCCAAGGCTGGCTTGGCATTGCCATCCTCAAGCCTGGAGAAGCTGCTGGTATTGCGGAAGCCAGAGGGGCGGGCCAGGCTGTGCCAAGCCCTGCCCCTCCCCTCTGGCTTTGGGCTCCCAGCAGCTTCTCCAGGCTTGAGGATGGCAGTGCCAAGCCAGTGGTGGCATAGCTTGCACAAGGCTGGCTTGGCATTGCCATCCTCAAGCCTGGAGAAGCTGCTGGTATTGCGGAAACCAGAGGGGGGCGGAGCCAGGCTGTGCCAAGCCCTGCCCCTCCCCTCTGGCTTTGGAGCTCCCAGCAGCTTCTCCAGGCTTGAGGACGGCAGTGCCAAGCCAGTGGTGGCATAGCTTGCACAAGGCTGGCTTGGCCCTGCCCTCCTCAAGGCTGAAGTAGCTGCTGGGAGTGCCGAAGCCGGGGAGGGGGGTGGGGCTTGGTGCGGCCTGGCTCCGCCCCCTCTGAGAAGCGCCCCATCTGGCTGCGATCGACCTCCTTCGGTCCTGCGATCGATTGGTCGATCACGATCGACTTCCTGGGCAGCCTTGTTGTAGATCCATTCCCATCAGATATTTAGTCTGGTTTATACAATGAAACTGCTTTGATTTACTGAAATATTTTCCCTTTCAGATTATTTCTATAGGGGGAAGGATTACCATTATCACTTCCAGAAGAATGTAGAAAGGGGTAAATTCCCATTTACAAGAGATAATGTTGTGTGTGGTACTGATCTCTAAAGGTTCTGCTTACTGTTTCCAGAAGACTTTTTTTTGCGGAAGTTTGTTTAAAACTTCTGCCACTTTTAACTAATTGTTTTATTATGGATTTTTAATGTTTTCCTGGACATTTTGTGCATATGGTAGCTATTAGCTACAGCGTGACTAAGAAATGTTATAAGTAAATAAGGTCATAATATATTGAAATCTCTTATAAATAGATCTTGAAATCTTTAGTGAATGTGGCCTGTATAGATATTAATTAAGATTAATGTAGAAGAAAAGCCCAATGAAGATATAAATCAATGAAGATTAATATGTGAAA
>JARBWK010004499.1:0-10216 GCA_030556195.1 Anolis apletophallus
CCCTATCATTCAACTTCATTCTCCAACATCCAATTCCAACATTCAACTTCACTCTCTGTCGCCCTTATACCGTACCTTATTCCCATTAACAAGGCATTAACACATCGAAGTATATTTACTCGAAAACATAAACATGTAACAACACTAACAGATAATCAAGCATGATAGTAAACATGTTTGGGATTGTTTTGTAGCTTTATTTGGATTTTATCATTCACTGTATCAGTCATGTAAATCTCTCTCTCGGCATTACTTCGCGAACGAAGATTCAGGAAGGACTCATCCCACGCTTTTTACAAGCGCGTTGATGACTAAAAAGGCCAATCTGAGATAGGCAAGTTCGGTTGCAGAAAGCGCAGCAGAAAGTCTCCTTGGGTGATGTTTTTCCAAGTTGCGGTTCTTTCTGCGTTGTCGTTCTCGAGAGACCCATTCGGGCGTGTCTTCTCGAAAGAGGCCGCAGCATTGTGGATAGTGCTTCTCCATGCCTCCCGATGTGAGGCCAGGGTGGACCATTGTTGGTGATCAATCTGGCCAAGCCTGAGATGTTGTTTCAGGGAGTCCTTATATCTCTTTTGGGGGGCGCTCTTTCGCTGACCCGTGGCAAGTTCACCGTAGAGTAGTATCTTTGGGAGGCGGTGGTCCTCCATCCTAGAGGCGATGCCCTGCCCAGCGCAGCTGTGTTTTCTCAGCATGGCCTCAATGCTGGTGATCCCTGCTTGCTCAAGGACAGCAACATTCGTCACATAGTCGGTCCAGTGTATATTTAGGATTGTGCGAAGACAGCGCTGATGAAAGCGCTCGAGGAGTCGTAGGTGTTGGCGATAGGTGACCCATGTTTCAGACCCATAGAGGAGAATGGACAGTATGATAGCTCTGTACACACTGATTTTGGTGCTTTGTCTCAGGTGCTTGTTGCTCCAGACTCTTTTGTGAAGCCTTCCGAATGCACTATATGCCTTTGATAATCTGTGATCTATCTCTTTGTCAATCTTGGCGTCTGAAGAGATGATGCTTCCCAGGTAGGTGAACTGCTGAACGGACTTAAGCACAGATGTGCCTATGCTGACGTGAGGATGGTGGTGTTCTTCCTGTGGTGCGGGCTGGTAGAGGACTTCTGTTTTCTTCAGGCTGACTTCCAGCCCAAACAGCTCTGCTCTTTAATACAGAACATATATCTAGATGAGAACAGTGGCTGCTTAATTAGCTCCTTGAGGGTAGTATTTCCAGCCAGAAAGTGAGCTGTTAATCTTTGCTTTCACTGCTGTTAAGCCCTGGATAGTTTTGAAGAGCCCAGAAGATCCTACCTAATCTGTGACAGATTTTCGTCTTGAATTGAGCCCTTGTGGATGATAGCCATTTTTCTTACATGTAGGGTGAAGGCTGCGCAGAGCCTTTGCAGCTGATTGAGGATGGTTGGTTTTTATCTGCCAGGATGGCTTCAGTGTTGGGGCTGAGCTCCATTTTAATGAACTATTGATTTCCCTTTTCAGACAGCATTGGCTGTGTGTTGCATTACTGGGCAAGCTGCCAAGTTGTAAGAGAGAGGAGATCCTTTTCCCATCCTTGGGAAATAATTGTTCATTACGTTTGAGGAGAGACGCACCTTCAGAGTAAAAAGAAGTGTCACACTTGTGAAGATAGTGTACTTTTCAATCAGCTCATACTCTGACCAGATATTGTTTGACTACAATTCCCATCAGTCTTGACCAACTGAAGGGAATGGGAATTGCAGACTGGCATCACTGGAGAAGACCAAAAATTGTCCAATTTCTTTTCAAAAATACACAATTAGCAATACTGAGATATGGATCCACATCTTGGCTTTTCTTTGCGAACAAAGATTCAGGAAGGACTCATCCCATGTTTTCTACAAGCGCGTTGATGACTAAGGAAGTTGGATGTTGTCCTTCAAGCTTGTGCAATGGACCTTTCTGGTGGAGCGCAGCGTGCACAGAACTGACCTCACCCTTTAAACCAAAGGTTCGTCTGCCCGGGCCTTAGCCGCTCTTTGTCAGACCCTTCAGTTGTGACCTGTCTGGCATGGGAGGCCCTACCGGTGGCTATTATGCCACCGCCAGCATAGCTCACAACTTCATTAGGGTATGCAAGCCTCTGACCAACTGAAGGGAATGAGAATTGCATGGGGCGCCAATGGAGAGGATGGATCCACAACTTCCTGGGTTAATGGAAGTGTTTGCTATTTAGTATTAATATAGACTAATCTTAACTGAGGAGCCCCCAGTGGCACAGCGGGTTAAACCACTGAGCTGCTGAACTTGCAGAATGAAAGGTCGGCAGTTCGAATCCGAGGACCGGGGTGAACTTCAGCTGTTAGCCCCAGCTTCTGCCAACCTAGCATTTAAAAAACATGCAAATGTGAGTAGGTCAATAGATACCATTCCAGCAGGAAGGTAACATCGCTCCATGTAGTCATGCTGGCCACATGACCTTGGAGGCATCTACGGACAACGCCAACTCTTTGGCTTTGAAATTGAGATGAGCATCCCCCACAGTCAGACACGACTAGACTTAATGTCAAAGGAAACCTTTACCTTTATGCTAATCCTAATTGAGATTCTATGAATTAGAATTTTAAAGTATTTTACAATACTTTCATGTTTTATGGTTAGCATGTACAGGTATTTCATGGTTAGCATGTATAGGTATTAAATGTTTTATGGTTAGCATGTACAGGTATTTCATGGTTAGCATGTACAGGTATTAAAATAAAAGATATACTTTGTTTTAGTTGTATTCGTTTTTCTGTTTTAGCCTTTCTGCTTTTTAAATCATATTGAAAGTCGACGTGAACCTATTTTAAATGAATAGTAAGTAACCAACATTGCAGAGCGCTTCTTGGTTTCTGACTGCTGTAATGTTTATTGTTCATAATTGTGTGGGAAGAGGCGGATTCTATTTTCTTTTGTCCCTGACTGATTTGAACTCTTTCTCCGTAGGTTGCCTGAAAGCTTTCCAGAGCTGCAGAATCTTACATGTCTCTCTGTAAATGATATCTCTCTACAAGCATTGCCTGAAAATATTGGAAAGTAAGTTCTTTTATTGGTCTTAAGAAAGAGTCAATTGATAGAAATGTGGCAGTGATTTAGCATCATGGTTTAGCATAATGAGGATTAGCTTTTCTCTCTCCCTTTATCCCCGATAAACAAGAGAAGGAAATTTAAGCAAGTTACAATTCCCTATTCAAATCCAATACAGGCAGTTCTGTTATGCTTCTTCAACCATTGTTGTTTCAGATAAACTAGATATGGCTAATATCCCCATGTCTGGGGGGATATACGCTCATCCTGTATTGGATCACACACACCTCCCAGCCCTTTTAAAAACTGAAAAACCTTACCCACATCCTTTTGACATCTTTTCCCAATCTGTTGCAGGCTATTCCAAAAGTCAGTTTTGGAATAAGCCTTTTGCCAGGCAAAAACAGGTCACTCTTAGCCACCCCGTCATAACTGTTTAAGCAGGCTTTCGAGTCCTAATACACAGGTTAAACTGTATCTTATTGTAACTGTTTTTATCGCTTTTATTGTATTGTTTTGTTTTGAGTGTAAACCTCCCCGAGCCAATTGGGAGTGCCATGCCTAAAGATCTCAGCCAGCATTTGGAAACAATAAACATTGATAAAATCACAATCTGTCAACTGCAAAAGGCCACCTTACTTGGATCTGTACACATTATTCGAAAATACATCACAAAGTCCTATACACTTGGGATGTATTCGACTTGTGATTTTGTGATATGAAATCCAGCATATATTGGTAGGTTACATACCTGTGACCATCTTTCTTCGAGTGAAGCTCTGTGAATCCACACTTATGAAGTTTGCGCGCCAGCGTGGTTTCCCAACGGAAACTTTCCCAGTTTGAAAGTTTTGGCGGTAGCTCCGCCCAGCCGGCCCGGAGGGCATAAAAGGCGCCTCCATGCGCCCACCCCATTCCTACGCCACAATAGCAACTAGGAAAGGGTGGTTTGAGATAGAGGGACGGCCGGGCGGGTTCGTGTGGATTCACAGAGCTTCACTCGAAGAAAGATGGTCACAGGTATGTAACCTACCATTCTTCTTCGAGAGCTCTGTGAATGCACACTTATGAAGACTTACCGAGCTAAGGTAAAGGAGGTGGGAACAAACCAGCCAAATATTGAACAAAATGAACAGGTTTATTACAACCAGCAATACGAATAAATAACACATCAATCATATAAATATGAGTGGAAGGCAAGCTCCCACTTGTAAACACAGTGCAACAAGCACCATTCATGTCAGGCACACAGGCCTCACAGCATAAGTGCAACAAGCACCATTCATGCCAGGCACACAGGCCTCATAACAGTGAGTGCAACCAGCACAACTGAGAACATAAGTGCACAACTGGTGCATCTTGAACCCGTAAGCGGGTAAAGCGCGCTTTAACCGGTAGACTGTGCCCCTATCTGGGGCACAGCACACACTTGAACGTTAGCTAGTGCAACCGAAGGGGAGAAGAGTTCGAACGACCGTAACTGTCGACCGAACTGTGCATAGAGGGAGAGACAGGGCTGCCTACTCGGCACCACCCGAGGGCCCTTGGGGTTAAGAATTGACCGACCAAAAGCCGCCTCCCTTCCAAATAGGGTGTCTACCCGGTAGAGTGATGTGAAGGTGGAGGGTTGGCCCAGATGGCCGCCCTACAAATTTGGTCCAGGGGATCCCTTTGAGAAAGGCGGTCGACGTGGCTACTGCCCTAGTCGGCGACCCTTGACCCTAGGGGACACGGTTGACGTGCTATGTGATAGCACAGTTCAACCAGGGATGCCACCCAATTAGAGAGTCTTTGTGACGACACCGGCAAGCCCAGCTTGTCGGTGGCGTAAGAAACAAAAGTCTAGTCGACCGACGGTAGTCCGCCGATCGGTCCTTGTAGACCAGAGGGCTCTCCTGACGTCGAGGGCTCTGAGCGTCGAGTCCTTGTCCCCGGATTGGGAGGGCCCCAAGTCCGGGGCACAATGTCGGTGTTTACGTGGAACGGAGACACCACTTTAGGTAGAAAGGTGATGTCCGTCCGCAAGATGGCCCTGTCTGCCAAAAACAGCAAGTTGGGCTCGTTGACACGGAGCGCCGCCAGTTCGGAAGGCCTACGTGCCGAAGCAATGGCGACCAGGAAGGCCACCTTCCAGGACAGGAGCCGCAGGTCGATGGATGACAACGGCTCAAACGGCGGGGATGTCAGGCAGGACAGCACCAGGTCGAGGTTCCAACCCGGTGTAGGTGGATGCACCGGGGGGCGGGTGTTGTTGACACCCCTCAGGAATCTCTTGACCATCGGGTACTGGAACAGCGAGGGACCATCCCTCTGCTGGTTCTGCCAGGTGAGGGCCGCCAAGTGGGTCTTCACCGAGGACATGGACAGACCCCTGTCGACCAATTCCGCCAGGAATTCCAGGACCGCCCGGGACCGACAGTGGGAAGACGCGGCGGATCGAGAAGCCTGGAACCCGGCGTGGGGCGTGCAAGCCGAACACGCCTTCGACGTGGCCGGCTTGTGGGCTGCTGCCAGGATCGCTGCTACTGCTGGAGAGACGCACGTCTGGCGGCGGTGGATCCTCCATGCCGTTAAGTGCAAGGATAGAAGGTCCGGATGGAGGCATCCCCTTCTCCCGGGTCAGCAGATCTGGCCGGTGAGGGAGTGGCATGTGGTCCTGGCCTGCTAGGTGGAGCAGGGTCCGGAACCAGACTTGTCTCGGCCAGTAGGGAGCGATGAGGATGCAATCGGTCCTCGAGAGCTGGATCTTCTCGATGATTCGGAGAAGAAGCGGGAACGGCGGGAAGAGGTAGAAGAAACCCGTCGTCAGTCGAGCAGGAGTGCGGCCCCGAGGCAACCCCGGGCGTGCATCCGGGGCAAGCCTGGCACCGAAAACTGGCAGTTGGTTGTTTTCCGGCGATGCGAAGAGATCTGCGTCTGGGAATCCCCACCGTTGGAAGACACGGTGGAGCTCGTCCGGATGCAGCATCCATTCGTGGGACGACCAGCCGGTTCTGCTGAGGGAGTCCGCCTCCACGTTCGACTCCCGGGAGATGAATGGCCCTGGGGGTCACTTGATGAAGGACGCACCACTCCCACAGGCTCTGGGCCAGGGCCAGGAGTTTCCTCGAGCCCGTTCCGCCCTGCTTGTTGACGTAGTACATGGCCACTATGTTGTCTGTCCTGACCAGTACTACGTGTCCCCTGATGAGGGGGCGACGGCCCGACGCCTCTTGGCTCTGGCCAGGAGCGCCCGGTCGTGGATGTGAGGGAGCCTCTCCACCGGCGACCCTTGTCCGTTGATCGACAGGGTGCCTGCGTGACCTCCCCACGCTCGCAGCGGCGCATCGGTTGTCACTGTGAAGGATGGGTTCACCGTGTGGAAGGGTACTCCCTTGCACACGTTGATCTTGGACGTCCACCACCGAAGGAGTCCTTGACCGGCTTCGGGAGGGAAAGCTTCTTCGAGTGGTGTTCCGTGACCGGGTTGAAATGGTCGAGGAACCAGCGTTGCAGTGGCCTGAAGCGCAGTCGCGCTAGGGGAGTCACCGCCACCATGGAGGCCATGTGGCCCAGGGTAACCTGAATCTGCTTTGCAGTGATGCAGGGCCTGGTGCAGTTGTTTACCTCGATTCGAAGTGCCTGAAATCTGCTCTCTGGCAGATAGGCGAGCTGATCGACGGAGTCGAATATTGTCCCGATGAATTTGATGGTCCTCGCCGGGACCAGTTGGGACTTCTCTTCGTTGAGGCGTAGGCCTAATGAAGAGAGTAGCCGCAGGGTCGCCGAAACCTGTTGCTGTAGGAGTTCCGGAGACTGAGCCGCCAGCAGCCAGTCGTCCAAGTATGGAAAAATCCGGATTTTCTGCCTCCTCAAGTGCGCAGCCACGTCCGACATGCACTTGGAGAATGTCCGAGGTGCTGTTCCGAGGCCGAACGGAAGGACGTTGAACTGGTATGTCCCCTCGCTACCTTGAAGGCCAGGAAGCGTCGATGAGCAGGCCGGATCGAGACGTGGAAATATGCGTCCCGGAGGTCGATCGAGGCGAAGTGGTCGCCTGACCGGAGAAGTGGGAGAATGGACGACACTGACACCATCCTGAATTTCCTCGGCGAAACGCGGCGTTTAAATCTCTGAGGTCCAGGATGGGTCGCAGGGAACCGTCTGGCTTCGGCACGGTGAAGTACCGTGAGAAGAATGCCCTCTTTCCTTGCTCTGGGGAGCTGTGAAATTGCTCCTTTGAAGCAAGCTGTCGGCCTCCTCCAAGCTCACCTGGGACGGCTTCGTCTCGACGATGAACCCCGTTGGTGGAAGCTCGTCGAATTCCAAGGCATAGTCGTCTTCGACAATCCGGAGAACCCATGCCTCTGAGGTGATGCGTCGCCAGGCACCGATGAAGCGGGTCAGGCGGTCTCCGAACGGCGGGTGAGATGGCGGAGGTCGAGGGCTGGGGGAGGCATGGTGGTGGCAGCGGTACCTAGCGAGGGGAGCGGTGTAGTCCCTGCCGTCCCGTCAAACGGCGGTTGGATTGTCCATTGCCATTGTTATGGCGAGGCCTTGACTTGTTACCCTGACGGGGTCGATTAGGCTGTTGCTGCTGCTGCTGCCTCGGTTGTTGCTGCTGCTGCTGCTGAGGGGCCGAGTATGGCCGTGGAGCTTGGCGGTACTGCCTGGGCTGAAACTTCGCCCGTTGGTAGTACCTGGGCTTCGGCTGTGGCTGGGGCCGGTCCAGTTTGGCCGTCAGGACCCTGAAGTCGTGAGTGGCCTTCAGTTTGTCGTCCGTGCCCGCAAAGAAGAGTCCCTGGGCATCGAACGGTAGATCCTCGATGGTCTTCTTAGAATTTGAAGAGAGACCAGAAGACTTCAACCACGCGTGCCTTCGGATGGCGACACCGTGGGCCAGCAGCTTCCCTGAGGTGTCCCCCGTATGGCGGGCCATCAGGATTTGGTGGTGTGCCAACGACTGCGCCTCTTGAGAGATGGAGAGAAGTGCAGCCTGTTGTTCCTGGGAGAGATCCTGGAAAAAGGGTTGAGCCCTTTCCCACAGGATCTGGTGATAAGCTCCCATGCACGCCCCGTAGTTGGCCATTTTGGTCAGCAAGAGTCCGGCCTTGTAGATCTTTCGGCCGACCGTGTCGAACCTCTTTCCCTCCTGGTCTGAGGGGGCTGCAGACTCTCGGCCCGAGGACTGGGAAGAGGTGACGATCATCGAGTTGGGGGTCGGATGATCGTGTAGCCAACTCTTCTCCCTCTCATCTATTTTGTACCATGCCTCGATACGCCCGGACGTAGGAGGAATGGTCGATGGAGTCGTCCACGAGGCCTTCACCACCTCTTCCAGTGGCTCTAGCATGGGGAGGTGTGGTTGGGCGCTTCCCTCGACCTGCACCCTGCTGAAAACGGGGCAGGCGCTGGATCTCGTGGGAACGTAGGTCTGCATCCCCAGAGACCTTGCCATCCGGCCCACTTGCTCACCGAAGGCTCTTGCATTGTCGGTCGGTGAGGACGAAGGTTCCACCGCATCCTGTATGAGAAGGCGTCCTGTCCAAGTTGAGGACAGGATGGAGCCCGATCTCGTCGACCGGGGACCTCGCCATCTTCCATCTCGTCTCCCGACCAAGGCCGAACCGTGTCCTGGTTCGCGGAGGCTGTGACCGTGGCGGCGACCTAGAGGTTGAAGGGCCGTAGTCATCACGGGAGGGGGAGGTTTCGCTCGGCCGGGGCCAAGGCGAGCCTCGTGGTTTGTCTGCCTTTGTCAGGCGAAGTGGCGAAAAAGTTGTCGGACCGAGGTCGGCCCGATGGGACTCGGACGACAGTCTGGACTGAGTCCTCTGGTGACACGTGGTGCTCTACCCCTGTCTCCACAGCGAACAGGGATAGGCGAAGAGTCGGGGCAGGAGACTGAAGGCGATGACGTCAGAGTCCTGCGCCTCTTCGGCGATGGAGGTCTCGAGGCCGCGGCCTCCAGAGCTGCCGAGTCACAGGAGACCAGGCCTCTGGTCTGGGCTCTACGGGCTTCTTCACTCGAGAGAGCTATCTCCATAGCCCGGTCAGAGGGAGTCCTCGAGATGGCCGACCTCTGGGAGAGGCCCAACGCCATCGAGCTTGTCGAAAGTCGACGAGGCGGAGGCAGCTGGACCGTTTCGGTGGTTACGGTGCAGGGCCTCCCGGCCTTGAGAAGTCTTCGAGGAGACAGGCGTTCTTCTCTCTTCCGTGGACGCTTCCCGGCCGGGTGAGCGGGAGGCCGACACGGTGGGGGCAGCAGCCGCCTCGGACCCCAAGGAGGCAGATGGGACAGCCGTCGCCATCTCCGGAGGGCAGAGAGCACGCTCCGTCAGGTAGGCCTGAAGCCTGCGGGCTCTCGCTCGTCTGGTGGCCGACGAGAAGGCCTGGCAGTGTCGGCAGGTCGGAACGACGTGTCCCTCCCCGAGACACCGAAGGCACTTCGGTGACCGTCACAATCCGGGATCTTGCTACCGCAGGATAAGCACCTTTTGAAACTGGTTGTGGACATGCTATGCTCACACAACCAGCCGTATTTCCGATGTTGCCCAAGTGGCGGAAAACAAAGGAATGGGGTGGGGCGCATGGAGGCGCCTTTATGCCCTCCGGGCCGGCTGGCGGAGCTACCGCCAAAACTTTTCAAACTGGGAAAGTTTCCGTTGGAAGCCCGCGCTGGCGCGCAAACTTCATAAGTGTGCATTCACAGAGCTCTCGAAGAAGAAATCTTGTTTGCTGTAACAAACTGTGTTTTTGTGTCAGGATTATGATGATAATAATAATAATATACTTTATTTATATTCCGCTCTGTCTCCCTGAGGGGACTCAGAGTTGATTACAGGTACATATATGGCAAACATTCAGTACCATTATATACTGTATATACTCGAGTATAAGCCTACTTTTTCAGCCCCCCTTTTAGGCTGAAAAAGTCTCTCTCGGCTTATACTTGAGTCAAGGCTATTTATTATTTTACTCTATTTATTATTATTACATTTATCATTTTACTCTATATATTATTACATTTCCATTATTTTGCTCTATTTATTATTATTTCTATTACATTTATTATTTTACTCAATTATTATTGGAAGTAAATGTAAGCACATTTACACTGAAGAAGGTTAGAATAGTGGTTTAATCAGAGTTGGACAGTCTTACCTTAAATTACAGTTTTATGTAAATATTCACAAACATTT
>JARBWK010004500.1:0-10213 GCA_030556195.1 Anolis apletophallus
GGGTTTACAGAAGAGAGTAAGCAAACACATAAAATACATTGAAATACAATTAAAATACATTAAAACAATTTAAAACCCCCAATAAACATATAGCAGGCCGAACTGAAACACAGTGGCATGCTAAGAACAGGACCATAGATACACTATAGCGTATTCTAATTGGCTGGGGCCGAATGCCTTTCTAAAGAGCCATGTTTTTAGCGCTCTGGACGGCAGAAGGGGCCTGGATGGCCCGGATTCTCCTCAGGGAGGCCGTTCGCAGAATTGAAGCGGCTGAAGAAAACGCTCCGATTTGTGTGGTGACCAGTGTACAGACCCTGATGCTGGGCACCTCCAATAGGTTGAGCCTCTGAGCGCAGTGATCTCCCAGGCACATAAGGGTAAGTCGCTCCTCAGGTACACTGCCCCAAAACCATACAAGGCCTTAACGGTTAGAACTAACACCTGAAGATGACCCGAATTCGATTGGGAGCCAGTGCAGCTTGCAGGAGTGGAGTCACGTGATCAGATCTTAAGGCTCCTGAGAGCAGGCGTGCTGCAGCGTTCTGCACCAGCTTAAATGACACTCTAACACAGTAATACATATAGTTAATATGTTTTTAAATGTATTCATACACTCAGTGTGAAACTTGGGCCTGTTTCGATGAACACAACATAGATATCCTGGCAGGAATGGCAGAAAGACACACGAAGGTCTTGCTCAACAGCTGTCAGTCATGGGAAAACTTTGCTCTCTGGGTGCTTTGGACTTCAACTCCCACCATTCCTAACAGCCTGAGGCCCTTTCTGCTTAAGTGGCTGGGGAGGAAAGGGACTGAGGCTGCTAGGAATGGTGGGAGTTGGAGTCCAAAACACCTGAAGGTCCAAGTTTGCCCATGCCAGGTGTTTGGACTCCACTCCCATCATTCATAACAGCCTGAGGCCCTTTCCTGCTTAAGTGGCTGAGGGTGAAAAGGAAAAGGGCCTGAGGCTGTTAGGAATGGTGGGAGTTGGAGTCCAAAACACCTGGAAGGTCCAAGTTTGCCCATGCCAGGTGTTTTGATTTTCTCAACTCCCACCATTCCTAACAGCCTGAGGCCCTTTCCTGCTTAAGTGGCTGGGGGAGGAAACGGGCCTGAGGCTGCTAGAATGGTGGGAGTTGGAGTCCAAAAGACCCGGAAGGTCCAGGTTTGCCCATGCCAGGGTGTTTGGTTTCCATCTCCTTATTCCTAACAGCCTGAGGCCCTTTCCTGCTTAAGTGGCTGAGGGGGTGAAAAGGAAAAGGGCCTGAGGCTGTTACGAATGGTGGAGTTGGAGTCCAAAACACCTGAAGGTCCAAGTTTGCCTGATGCCAGGTGTTTTGGACTTCACTCCACCATTCCTAACAGCCTGAGGCCCTTTCCTGCTTAAGTGGCTGGGGGAGGAAAAGGGCCTGAGGCTGCTAGAATGGTGGGAGTTGGAGTCCAAAACACCTGGAAGGTCCAAGTTGCCCATGCCAGGTGTTTTGGACTCAACTCCCATCATTCCTAACAGCCTCAGGCCCTTTTCATTTCCCACCTAAGCAGCTGAAAAGGAAAGGGCCTGAGGCTGTTAGGAATGGTGGGAGTTGGAGTCCAAAACACCTGAAGGTCCAAGTTACCCATGTTAGGGTGTTTTGGGATTCAACTCCCACTATTCCCAACAGCCTGAGGCCCTTCCCTGCTTAAGTGGCTGGGGGGGAGGGCCTGAGGCTGCTAAGAATGGTGGGAGTTGGGAGTCCAAAACACCTGGAAGGTCCAAGTTTACCATGCCAGGTGTTTTTTGACTTCAACCCCACCATTCCTAACAGCCTGAGGCCCTTTCCTGCTTAAGTGGCTGGGGGAAAGGGCCTGAGGCTGTTAGGAATGGTGGGAGTTGGAGTCCAAAACACCTGGAAGGCCCAAGTTTTGATGTTGTGTTTGGACTCACTCCCCATCATTCCTAACAGCCTGAGGCCCTTTCCTGCTTAAGTGGCTGAGGGGTGAAAAGGAAAAGGGCCTGAGGCTGTTAGGAATGGTGGGAGTTGGAGTCCAAAAACACCTGAAGGTCCAAGTTTGTTCATGCCAGGGTGTTTTTTGACTTCAACTCCCACCATTCCTAACAGCCTGAGGCCCTTTCCCGCTTAAGTGGCTGGGGGAGGAAAAGGGCCTGAGGCTGCTAGAATGGTGGGAGTTGGAGTCCAAAACACCTGAAGGTCCAAGTTTAACGATGCCAGGTTTTTGGATTCCAATCCCCACTATTCCTAACAGCCTGAGGCCCTTTCCTGCTTAAGTGGCTGAGGGGGGGGAAAGGGCCTGAGGCTGCTAGGAATGGTGGGAGTTGGAGTCCAAAACACCTGAAGGTCCAAGTTTGCCCATTAGAGTGTTTTGACTCATCTCCCATCATTCCTAACAGCCTGAGGCCCTTTCCTGCTTAAGTGGCTGAGGGGTGGGGGGAGGAAAGGGCCTCAGGCTGTTAGGAATGGTGGGAGTTGGAGTCCAAAACACCTGGAAGGTCCAAGTTTGCCTACATGCCAGGTGTTCTGGACTCATCTCCCACTATTCTAACAGCCTGAGGCCCCTTCCTGCTTAAGTGGCTGGGGAGAAAAGGGCCTGAGGCTGCTAGAATGGTGGGAGTTGGGAGTCCAAACACCTGGAAGGTCCAAGTTTGCCTATGCCAGTTTGCTCATGCCTATGCCATCGCCACATCTATCTTCAGCCTCTGGCGGTTTCAAATATATGTGATTATTACGTGATTTTCTACCTTGTCGCTATGATTATGGTGCTGCTTCTTTAAATTGTCCGCAAACTGACTGTGTTATTGTGCGGATCCTGGAACTGACATTGGATAACATCGTGAGGATACACTTCATTTTTTGCACTCACTTCTGAGATTTCATCAAATATCACGAAGTTTTCCGAGAGGAGCGTCCGTGAACTCGCTACTTCCTGGTTTGCAACCTCCGCTCTCTGTGGCGACCACGCCGAACTACCTTATGTAAGACTTTGATTTTCTCCAGCAGGATTGGGTACTTTGAATGTTTTTTTGCATATGATTATGTATGATTAATTGTGCATTTTGTACTGTGACGTAGCGGCGCTCCTTTAATAAGTAAGGGTGTTGAGGTTCCAATTTCCCACGGCACACCTGATGATGATCACGGCACACTAGTAGTGCCCCAGCACACTGGTTGGGAAACACTGGTCTAAGGTGTGTAATTAAATGGTAGCTTAACATTATTTTGGCGCCCCAAAAACATTATTCCCCCGTGGGCGCATGCCCAGAAGCTCCTGCCTGAAGGCGCCTCTCAGAGAAACCGCCACTCACCGCCAGCTTCGTGGAAGGAAAATGGAGAGAAAGGCTCCCTCCAGCGCAGCGGCAACCGCGGCTGTAGTGGTGGCCGCAAGGCCACGCCCTTCCCTCTCATGCACCCCGCACCGCCCCAGCCTTGCATGAGGCCTGTTTAGGGCTTCGTGTTGTGGAGCAGGAGCTTGGGCGGAGAGCCGCGCATGCGCAGTGGCTCCAGAGCTCAACTTTAGCCCGGAGCCACTGCACATGCACGAAAACCTCCACGCATGCCCAGAAGCTCTCCTGCAGGTGCTGCCAACGCAGCAGCAGGGAGGTTTGCTACAGCGGCGCTGACTTCACGCGGGCGGCGCTCTTCCAAGATGGCGCCCCACGCAGCCGCGGCCCTTCACGTATACGTAAGACCACTCCCTGCGGGTGATGCAACTGCTGGATAATTTTGAACACATCTCCTGTTCCAAGGCACATTAGGTAACTGTCTGAATGGTTCAAAATGTAACAAAAAGTTCATTTGTCCAATTAGACCAGTGTTTCCCAACCAGTGTGCGTGAGCGATCAGTAGCTGTGCCATGGGAAGTGGCACTCTTCCCCCTCCTAGCAGCTCTTTCTCCCTCTTTCCCTCCCAAAGATCCTCCCAGAGGCAAAAGGAAGGGGCTCGCCGAATGCCGGAAGATCCACGTTGGTGAATTGGGCAGTGTGTAACCTGGGAGCATCGGGAAGCTGAAGCATTCACAGGTTTCCAAGAAACAAATTGAGCCTCTCAGCTTGGAAATGTTTGTTTTTTTTACTATTTTACTGGATTTTTCAAGCGTCCCCCTCAGGAACTGTTTATAACAGCTTCATGACATCCATAGTTAACTGGAAGCAAGTTTCACCAGGGTGAAATTTCACAAGGGTCTGGAGAACAAGCCCTATGAGGAGCGGCTTGAAGAGCTGGACATGTTTAGCCTGGAGAAGAGAAGGCTGAGAAGACATGATAGCCATGTATAAGTATGAGAGGAAGTCATATATATGTTGTGTTCATGGAAACAGGCCCAGGATTCACACTGAGTGTATAAATACATTTAAAAACATATTAACTATATGTATTACTGTGTTATTGATTTTGTGTCATTTTTGTTGGTGGTGTGCCCCAGGATTTTGTAAATGTAAAAAAATGTGCTGCGGCTCAAAAAAGGTTGAAAAACACTGAAGTAGAGGAAGCCTTACTGTCAAATCAGGTTGTGGCCTAGTCTGGGAAATTAAGTAGAGGAAACCTTACTGGCAAATCAGGTTGTGGCCTAGTCTGGGAAATCAAGTAAAGGAAGCCTTGCTGGCAAATCAGGTTGTGGCCTAGTCTGGGAAATTAAGTAAAGGAAGCCTTGCTGGCAAATCAGGTTGTGGCCTAGTCTGGGAAATTAAGTAGAGGAAGCCTTACTGCCAAATCAGGTTGTGGCCTAGTCTGGGAAATTAAGTAGAGGAAGCCTTGCTGGCAAATCAGGTTGTGGCCTAGTCTGGGAAATCAAGTAAAGGAAGCCTTGCTGGCAAATCAGGTTGTGGCCTAGTCTGGGAAATTAAGTAAAGGAAGCCTTGCTGGCAAATCAGGTTGTGGCCTAGTCTGGGAAATTAAGTAAAGGAAGCCTTGCTGGCAAATCAGGTTGTGGCCTAGTCTGGGAAATTAAGTAAAGGAAGCCTTGCTGGCAAATCAGGTTGTGGCCTAGTCTGGGAAATTAAGTAGAGGAAGCCTTACTGCCAAATCAGGTTGTGGCCTAGTCTGGGAAATTAAGTAAAGGAAGCCTTGCTGGCAAATCAGGTTGTGGCCTAGTCTGGGAAATTAAGTATAGGAAGACTTACTGCCAAATCAGGTTGTGGCCTAGTCTGGGAAATTACAGAGGAAGCCTTACTGGCAAATCAGGTTGTGGCCTAGTCTGGGAAATTAAGTAGAGGAAGCCTGCTGGCAAATCAGGTTGTGGCCTAGTCTGGGAAATTAAGTAGAGGAAGCCTTGCTGGCAAATCAGGTTGTGGCCTAGTCTGGGAAATTAAGTAGAGGAAGCCTTGCTAGCAAATCAGGTTGTGGCCTAGTCTGGGAAATTAAGTAAAGGAAGCCTTGCTGGCAAATCAGGTTGTGGCCTAGTCTGGGAAATTAAGTAGAGGAAGCCTTACTGGCAAATCAGGTTGTGGCCTAGTCTGGGAAATTAAGTAAAGGAAGCCTTGCTGGCAAATCAGGTTGTGGCCTAGTCTGGGAAATTAAGTAGAGGAAGCCTTGCTGGCAAATCAGGTTGTGGCCTAGTCTGGGAAATTAAGTAAAGGAAGCCTTACTGCCAAATCAGGTTGTGGCCTAGTCTGGGAAATTAAGTAGGAAGCCTTACTGGCAAATCAGGTTGTGGCCTAGTCTGGGAAATCAAGTAGAGGAAGCCTTACTGGCAAATCAGGTTGTGGCCTAGTCTGGAAAATCAGGTTGTGGCCTAGTCTGGAAAATCAAGTAGAGGAAGCCTTACTGGCAAATCAGGTTGTGGCCTAAATTAAGTAGAGGAAGCCTTGCTGGCAAACCAGGTTGTGGCCTAGTCTGGGAAATTAAGTAGAGGAAGCCTTGCTGGCAAATCAGGTTGTGGCCTAGTCTGGGAAATTAAGTAGGGAAGCCTTACTGGCAAACCAGGTTGTGGCCTAGTCTGGGAAATTAAGTAGAGGAAGCCTTACTGGCAAATCAGGTTGTGGCCTAGTCTGGGAAATTAAGTAGAGGAAGCCTTACTGGCAAATCAGGTTGTGGCCTAGTCTGGGAAATTTAGAAGAGGAAGCCTTACTGGCAAATCAGGTTGTGGCCTAGTCTGGGAAATTAAGTAGAGGAAGCCTTGCTGGCAAATCAGGTTGTGGCCTAGTCTGGGAAATTAAGTAGAGGAAGCCTTACTGGCAAATCAGGTTGTGGCCTAGTCTGGGAAATTAAGTAGAGGAAGCCTTGCTGGCAAATCAGGTTGTGGCCTAGTCTGGGAAATTCACAGAGGAAGCCTTATTAACTGGCAAATCAGGTTGTGGCCTAGTTGGGAAATTAAGTAGAGGAAGCCTGGGAAAATCAGGTTGTGGCCTAGTCTGGGAAATTAAGTAAAGGAAGCCTTACTGGCAAAATCAGGTTGTGGCCTAGTCTGGGAAATTGGCAGAGGAAGCCTTACTGGCAAATCAGGTTGTGGCCTAGTCTGGGAAATTAAGTAGAGGAAGCCTTACTGGCAAATCAGGTTGTGGCCTAGTCTGGGAAATTAAGTAGAGGAAGCCTTACTGGCAAATCAGGTTGTGGCCTAGTCTGGGAAATTAAGTAGAGGAAGCCTTACTGGCAAATCAGGTTGTGGCCTAGTCTGGGAAATTAAGTAAAGGAAGCCTTGCTGGCAAATCAGGTTGTGGCCTAGTCTTGAAAATCAAGCAGAGGAAGCCTTACTGCCAAATCAGTCTGAGGCCTAGTCTGGGAAATTAAGTAGAGGAAGCCTTACTGGCAAATCAGGTTGTGGCCTAGTCTTGGAAATTAAGTAGAGGAAGCCTTACTGGCAAATCAGGTTGTGGCCTAGTCTGGGAAATTAAGTAGAGGAAGCCTTACTGGCAAATCAGGTTGTGGCCTAGTCTGGGAAATTAAGTAGAGGAAGCCTTACTGGCAAATCAGGTTGTGGCCTAGTCTGGGAAATTTAGTAGAGGAAGCCTTACTGGCAAATCAGGTTGTGGCCTAGTCTGGGAAATTTAGAAGAGGAAGCCTTGCTGGCAATCAGGTTGTGGCCTAGTCTAAATTAAGTAGAGGAAGCCTTACTGCCAAATCAGGTTGTGGCCTAGTCTGGGAAATTAAGCAGAGGAAGCCTTACTGTCAAATCAGGCTGAGGCCTAGTTTGTTAAATCAGCTGAAGGAAGCCTTTTTTTTTAAGTGCACTCTCTGGCACCTTGAGATTTTGGATGTTGGAATGTTGGCCATGCAGAGTCCGTTATGCAAATTTTCCCTCAGTGGCAACCACCCCTGTCTGGTTCCTTAGAGGGTTGGAGTTCCGAGGCTGGCCAGTCAGAGCCATTTATGCGAATAATCCCGAGTGGCAGCCAATCGAAACGCTGGCACATATTCCTCCCATCGCCCGCCCACCGCCACCGCCACCGCAAACACTGACTTTAGATATGCCTTAGTAGATAATCTTGGTAAAGAAGACATTTTTGGACATTTTTGCAGAATGAGTCCTCTCCCTGCTTTAACCACTAGACGAAACTAAAGCAGAAGTCTTATCTATTATTCAGGTCTTTCACAAAAAAGCATTATGAGCAAATAATAATAATAACAACAATAACAATAATGAGATGTGCTGATCTAAATTTATTGATCAGAGTGGGTGGGGTTCGCCAGAGGCAAGACCGTGAGAAGAAAAACAGATATACAAACATGGCACAGAAGTCCATATTAGGGAATTCCCATTGATATTGGTCTGGTCTCCCTCCTGACTTAATACAATGTTTCCCAACCTCTTTTGAGCCACGGCACATTTTTTACATTTACAAAATCCTGGGGCGCACCACCAACCAAAATGACACTCTAACACAGTAAGACATATAGTTAATATGTTTTAAATTGTATGTATACACTCAGTGTGAAACCTGGGCCTGTTTCGATGAACACAACATAGATATCCTGGCAGGAATGGCAGAAAGACACAAACTTCCCACACAGAACTCCCATAACCAACCATAAAAATGCTATAAGAGTTTGGTGGGCATTGACCTTGAGTTTTGGAGCAGTTCACCACTATATCCAGAGAGCACTGTGGACTCAAACAATGTTGGATCAGGACCAAACTTGGCATGAATACTCAATATGCCCAAAATGTGAATACAGATGGAGTTCAGGGGAAATAGACCTTGACATTTGGGAGTTGTAGCTGCTGGGATTTATAGTTCCCCTACAATCAAAGAGCATTCTGAACCCCACCAATGATAGAACTGGGCCAAACTTC
Source organism: Anolis apletophallus (assembly GCA_030556195.1). Taxonomy (NCBI): domain Eukaryota; kingdom Metazoa; phylum Chordata; class Lepidosauria; order Squamata; family Anolidae; genus Anolis; species Anolis apletophallus. The sequence goes on from JARBWK010004500.1 coordinate 8,226, forward strand.
CCACACAGAACCCCCAGGAGGCAAGAGGAGGTCTCTACTTGGGGAAAGAGAGGCGGCCTTCCCAATGCATGGGAGAGGAGAGATCAGTAGACAACGGGGGTGTGTGGGGTTTGTACTCTTGTGCCCTTAATGAGGTAGGTTTCTTAGGTTTTTATACTTCAACACACTAGACTCTCCCTCCTCTCCTGAGGTTCCACTTTCCCACGGCACACCTGATGATCGCTCACGGCACACTAGTGTGCCCCGGCACACTGGTTGAGAAACACTGGCTTAATAGAGTTTTACAGACTCTGGAATGATTCCTTTATCTTGGTGATAGAGGCAAACCCTGTGGAGGTCACCAGTTTATGGCAATTTCTGACAAGAAGTAAATAAGTGGCTACATTTGATCAGACCTTGTTGTTCTACCAGAGCCTGTAAATTACTCTTAAATTCTTGGCAGCCACTTTTTTTTTACAGCAAGTAAGATAATACGCATTGGGTTGACTTGCATTTTAAATGGCACGATGTTCTTTGAAAGTCCATATCTTTTGTGTTTTGTTGATTTTAGAAAGCCAAGCTTTTATGCAGAGGCTGGATAAGGCCTTCCAGTAAGGCCTTATCATATATGCTGTTGAAGTATTGCTTGGATTTGTAACACTTTTCCAGTTAGTGATCCCCTCCCAAATAGAATCAGGCTCCGTACATCAACATAAGTCAGATCATATTACTGTGTATCTGAACTACAGCTAGGAAACAGCAAGTTGGCTACACGAAGAACAGACGGTTCTAGATCACTTTTTTGGCCTACCGCCCCCTTTCCAGAAAAAAAATTTACTCACCGCCCCCCCCCCTAGAAATTATTTTTTAAACATTTAATAGCAATTAAACAGAAAGATTCATTCATTCATTTCATTTATTGGACTTCTTAGTCGCCCTTTCCTGCAGGCTCAGGGCGACTCACACACATAGAACCATAAAACACAATAAGACAGTTAAAAAACAGTTAAAACATAGTGGCAGATCCACCTATTAAAATTACAGCATAATAAAAAAACAGCACTTAAAATTACAATTACAGTTACAACCTACATATTCCTGTGCCTATGGCCCGAACGCCTGAGTGAAGAGGAGGGTCTTACAGGCCCTGCGGAAGGACAACAAATCCGTCTGGGCTCGGATTGAGGAAGGAAGGGAATTCAAAAAAGGTTGAAAAACACTGTCCTACAGCACCTGATAATCCTTGGCAGTCTCTCATCCCAGTACTAACCAGAGTTGACTATTTTTAACTTTCAAGATCTGATGGGATCTGGTGTCTTTAAGGTATTTGGGCAGACCTACTGTAATCTACTCCACTTCTGTTCCCTCCTCCCTCAAAAAATTGCAATGCATCTATCCAACTGCTGGGTCATTAATTCATTCTTTGGTTACCTCAAACTGACCTCAGTTGTGAAAACTGACATGCTGCACCATTTCTTTTAAGTATGGCAAATGGTTTCAATTTGAAAATAACCCAGTGTTTTTCAACCTTTTTTGAGCCGCGGCACATTTTTTACATTTACAAAATCCTGGGGCACACCACCAACCAAAGTGACACAAAATGACACTCTAACACAGTCATACATGTACCTAATATGTTTTTCAATGTATTTATACACTCAGTGTGAAACCTGGGCCTGTTTCGGTGAACACAACATAGATATCCTGGCAGGAATGGCAGAAAGACACAAACTTCCCACACAGAACTCCCATAACCAAGAGAAAATACTATAAGAGTTTGGTGGGCATTGACCTTGAGTTTTGGAGTTGTAGTTCACCTATATCCAGAGAGCACTGTGGACTCAAACAATGTTGGATCAGGACCCAACGTGGCATGAATACTCAATATGCCCAAATGTGAACACAGATGGAGTTTGGGGAAAATAGCGTGAGCGTGTTCAGAGGGGAGGGGGGGAGGAAGACGTGATCGCGGGCGCTACTGCGCAGACTTGCCCCAGAGCAAAGCGAGG
>JARBWK010004501.1:0-10209 GCA_030556195.1 Anolis apletophallus
CATTTCATTTTGCTCTGTCACTATCACAATGGAACTACTTACTGTGTAATTTCCATGTAGCTCCTCATGCCTTTTGCAATTCAAATTTTGCCTGCCTATTGTATTACAAAAGAATTGAAGAACGAGGATATTTGCATGAAGGACATTTTATTCCCAATGTCAGGGGTCATTAATCATTTTTGTTGTTGTTATACCTACAAAGTTCCATTTTTGTGCAAGGGGGGGCATGCAAAGAGGTTTCCATTTTGAAAATGCTGTCTGAGATTAATTTTTCACTTTTCACTTTTTTCAATTTTCAACCCCATCTTAATAAATTAAAAAGAATCCAAGTCAAAATAATTTGCATACATTATAACTTTGGCAGCTGTTATCCATAATATCTGTCTGAAAGTGTTGATGTTGGAATTAACACTTTAAAAAAAAATGGGGTTTTGCCTTTTTAAAAATTGAGATTTCCACAAACTGACTTTTAAAATATACTTTCTGTTTTTATTAACACTGATGTCTCCGGGGAAAAATGCTGTGAAGTTCTGAATATCTCAAATGAATTTGCAAAAACTAGTTCTGCATTCAGTGTGAGGATTCCCAACACTATTCTCATTTCAAGATAGAAACGGATTTGTTTTCCAGCTAAATTATATGTTAATTAATTAATGGAGGGGCAAGCAATGTTAAATCAAAGTATTATTTGCAATTTTTTTCTTAGTGATAATAACTTTGAATTGTGGAACAAGTTTCATAATTAATGGTGCAGTTTACTTCTCATACCATATCCTTGTCTATATCATGCCTTAAGACACTTGGCCTAAAAACAGAAGCTTTTAATGGAAATAGGCCAAAATTTTTTTGCATAGTGTGGTAATAGTGTGGAGATAGTACAAATTGCTGCTGTTGAAAGCAGTAAGGAATACCACTTGATTCAAAGGAGGTTAAATTTTCAGTACTAGTCAGGTTGAAGCTGTGGATACCAGGTTTTTACTTATTTATTATTAAAACATGCATTTGCATCTCTTTATAGAGGGAGCTCAGGGCAAGTGTACATGTAAAGAACAATATACAAACATTTAAAAATATAAAACACATTTAAGTTAAAAATAATTTAAACATGATAAATGTATTTTTATACAAGATGAATGTAAAATGAAATCATTTAACAGGGTTACTGTAATTTTGAAAAGTTAACTAGTGAAAACATCTTAAAAAATTAAATCCAAATGAAAGTATGGACATGTACATTTGAAATGTAGATGAGGCAAAATAAAATAAAGCCAATGTTTTGACTTGTCACTAGAGAAAAATCAATTTGGTGTCAATCAAACATCTGAAGAGAGATCATTCCATGTACCATACAATCCTTTTATCCACGGGACTCAGTATCCATGGTTTTCCTTACCTGTGCTACTTCAAAATCTCCTCCCAGACCAAATCAAAATATAGTGTCTCTATTATCCATGGTTTCAGGGTATTGGGAGGGGAGGGACATACACTTTCAAAGTAGAGAGGGCCATATCTCATTTCCTGTTGCAATATATTGCTTCCACTGGTGGGACAAGAAGGTAACCTTATAGAAAATTACAGTACAAGCATGTGCAAGTAGACTATTGTGGAACGCTTTACCTGAAGAAGTTCGAGGACTTAGTGAGCTGTCCTCCTTTCGAAGGGCGTGCAAGACGGTTCTCTTTCGCCAAGGGTTTTTACTTGAGTGAAATGGTATCAGTTCCACTTGTCAGGAATGGAATCTCTATGCCTTGGGCCAGAGTAGATTCCACTGCCATGAGTGGGATGATGTTCAGCTTGAGTCAGAAGGATAGGACTGCAGCCATGAACTTTGCTCTACTTCTCTGCTAAGGAACACAATGGGATTGTGAACTTTGTCTAGTTACCAGAGGATATGAAGTAATATCCAAGAGGACTCTGGGTGGAAAAGGACTACTGGGTATGCTGAGTCAGGGTGGCTGATGTAATCTTACAGGATGTTGCATAGTGAGGAGTTGGTATTTAAGGATTGTGGTGGAGGGGCTCGGTTGTCTTAGCTTTACAAGTTTGTTGTACTACAATAAATCACCATTGGAAGACGGAGGACTTTTGGTATGTGTCTTTCTGGTCGAATTGGAGTTCCTGACAGAAGCCAAGACCCTGGAAACTTTCCTGTATGATGGAGAGGTTTTTGCATGAAGCAGAAGAATACCTGAGAGCTGGGATTTCACTACTGATGCAGCCCAGCAGGCCCAGGATGGGGAGTGGAATACCATGGATGAGGTTGGCCTCCCTGATCGGATTGAGACCAACAGGGCGTGGGGCGGCCTTTCCAGAGAGAAGTGATTTCTGCGGAGACCCAGCGATGGCATGGGGCGTGTCTGCCCGGAAAGAAAATACTCCGTTTTGGTGCTGAGATGGAAGCTGATGTTCCCATCCCAGCGTGTCGGTGGAGCGGGGCCTCGGCTGCAGCGGCGCGCGGTGCGCAGTAAGTCTAGAGATGCGCGATGGGAGTGAGACCACTGAGCCACTCTCCACGGAAGTGGAGGTGTTGAAGGTCCAATGAGGCTTGGGGAAAAACCCCAGGGGGCACGGGGGGTTGGCAAAAACCCCCCAAGACTTCATGTCCCGGGGGGGGGTTTTCCCCCTTTTTGGGGGGGACGGGAGAGGGGTAAAAACCCCCCGATCTCCCGCGGGGGGGGGGGGAACCCGGAATTAAAACCCCCCGGGAACAAAAGAGTGAACCCGCCGGGGACGAGGGGGGTTTTCCCCCCAAAACCCCAAAGGGGTGCGGGGGGGGCCCGGGATTTTGCTGAGGGGAAGGCGGATGTTCCCCCCACCCCCCCTTTGGGGCGGAAAAAAAGCCCCTTGGGTGAGAGAAGGGCCCCGGGAAAACCCCTTTGGGAACAGGCGAGGCTTGCGGGGGGCCCCTTTTTTGTGGCGGTGGGGGACCATTGGGGCCCCCCCGGGCCCCCTGTACCCCAGTGAAGGCAGCAGGGTGCGTGCTGTTGGTGCGGTTTAAAGGGGGAAAAGCGGCTGACTGGTACATCCAGTCCAAAAACCGAAGATCCGTTTGGGTGATTCACGAATTCCTTCGAAGGTGAGAACTGCTTCCGTGATCCGTTGGAAAGAGTAATGGCGAAGGAAGCGTTGAGGTGCTTGCAAGGGCAGCAAGTCGGGTGACTTGAGTATGGAGAGTTCATGAGCCTGGCGGGGAAGGTGGTGGAGTGGTCACAGCAGGCAACTCTTTGGAACTGTTCAAAGAGGGATTGCGGCGCGTGAACTACTGGAATGGTGTTTGCATCGTGGAGACCCAGCAATGTGGATGGATGGATTCAGCTGGCTGGTGCTGTCTGCTGAATCCTGGCTCAGGTCCAGCGAATGGAAGTCTACTTCTGACCTTATGAAACCACGGCCTACGCTGAGGCGGCCGGCTGGGAGTGAGAGAGCCAACTGAGAGAACGGAACTGGTGGCAAGTTAAAAGGGAAAGGCTTGTGCTACATTTGTTCTCAGTCTGACATTTCGCATTCAGTGTCCACAAAGAAGAGGCCCTGATGGCAGACCTGTGGCGGTGGCTAGAGGGGCTTTAGGAGAGAAGGTCGAGGAGAAGGAAGGGGGTGAGCGAAAGCCCCAAGTATTATGTGTGATATTGGGTTAGAGAAGAGGGACAATACCAATTACATCACATTAATTGACTGTGGGTGTTCTGAAAATATTATATGTCCCACATTAGTTAAGAATCTAGAATGTGAAACTCAGGAGTTACCGATTCCGGTGCATTTTGCTCAATTAGATGGTACTTTTTGTGGGGGCGTTTCCCTTAGGGACCCACTGTTAACTGGGAAAGGGTGACACTTGGGAGGGAACACTGGCTTGTGTAGTGGCCCCAATGAAGGAACATGATATAATGTTAGGTTTGCCATGGTTACAGCAGGCTGACCCGGTTATTGACTGGAAAGCAGGTACCCTAAAGTGTCGGGCCGAATTGATGTGAATGTGAGCATGACTGGGGAAAAGGGGAAAAGGAAGAGCCGCTGATTCCGAAGAGTATGCTGATTTAAGGGATGTATTTAATCCGGTATTAGCAGATAGTCTTCCCCAGTCAGGAGGGTACAATGTAAGGTGGAATTAAAGGAAGGAGCTGTATTGCCCAAGCCCAAAATATACCTCTATGACAGAGAAAGAGAAGCTACGTTAAGAGAACAATCGATGACTATTTGAGGAAGGGATTTATCCAAAGGTTTGAGTCCCCTTTATAGCTGCTCCAGTCCTGTTTAGGGAAAAGAAGGGATGGCAAATTAAGACTGTGTATTGATTACCGGGTTAAATGCTATCAGCACGATCAATAATTGTTATCCCTGCCTCTGATTAAGGATCTATTGGGACAGATGGGAAAGGGAAAGTATTTACTAAATTGACATTATAAATGCCTTCCATATGGTTCGGGTGAAGGAAACTGATAGATGGAAGATTAGCTTTTCGTGCCCCAATTTCGGATTTATTCGAGAGGGTTGGTCATGCCCTTCGATTGTCCGCGCCCCGGCATTTTCATGGCAGCTGATAAATGAGGTGCTGCACCCTTGTATAAGGGGGTATATGTGTATTTAGATGATATAGTTGTGATTTCAGAAACCAAGGAGGCGCATGTGCGGTTGGTCCGGGAAGTGTTAGATAGATTGAAGGGGCAAGGCTGTATGTGAAACTGAGCAATGCGAATTTATGAGAAATGAGATTGACTTCCTGGGATATAGGATTAATAGAGAGGGAGTGAGTATGGACCCGGCCAAGGTGGCAGATGTATTAGTGGGAAGCTCCTCGAACCAGGAGGCAATTGCAGGCATTTTTGGTCTGGCTAATTTTCATAGATCGTTCATTGGTTCGCAACGATCGCATTGCCCTTACCGAGTTGTTAAAGACAAAAGGTATGGGAGAGGGTAAGAAGGTGAAGGCACCTGGGGCTAGCTGAGTTGGACACCAGGGTGCCAGAAGGCTTTGAGTTACTGAAGAAGGCGTTTACTGGAGGGCCTTTTATTGCGACTAACCGACCCCGCCAAACCTTTTGTAGTGCAAAGTGACGCCCTGCATGGGCGATGGAGGGGCTCTATTGCAGAAAGATGAAGGTGGGGTGCTGAAGCCCTGTGCATTTTTTCTAAAAAGTTTAATGAACAGCAGCGGAATTGGCCCATATGGGAGAAAGAGGCGCTTTGCCATTAGATATGCTCTGCAGACGTATGCAGTTTTTGAGGGTGCTGTTCATCCTTTGAGGTGTTGATTTGATCACTCTGAACTTCAGAAGTTCTTGGAGGGAGCTCCAAAAAAGTTGTCACCGAAGTTGCTGAGATGGGCTCAGTACTTGGCCTCGATTTAATTTTGTGCTGAGGCATATTAGAGGCAAAGACAATGTGGTGGCTGATGCGTTGTCACGTTATCCGTGATGGGGGAGATCCTCCTGCGGGGTAGGGAGGATGTTTACTAAGGATCAATGGGGTTTGAAAGTGCAGACCGAGCCCATCAAACTGGAAGTGAAGCAGAGAATGAGGGATTGAAAGACTGGATGAAGGAGTTCCAGCGATGTTATGAAGGGGATGAGTGGTTAAAGTCCTATGAGATTGAGGCAAGAGAGCCAAGGGTTGTGGCTAGTGCGGGATAAGTTGTATGTACCGGCAGTACTGAGGAATAAGATACTGAGTTGTTTCACGATCATAAGTCTGCAGGGTATTGGGGATTCACCAAGACCTTCTGGCGATTAGAGTAGATAAATGGGAATGAGGTTGTTGGTGAAAGATTATATTAACCGCTGTGAGGCTTGTGCTAGGGGGAAGTTGTCTACTGCTAAGCCTCCAGGATTAATTCAAGTAGTAGCCGCTCTGTTAGACCGTGAACCCATGTGGGCACTGATTTTGTGGGGGAGTTGCCTCTAGTAGGGGATACAAATATATTTGATCGATCCTGACATGTTCTCAAGCAGGCTCATTTTGTTCCTTTAACAGGATTGCCGCTCATGGAAAAGTTAGGCCAGGCTATATGTGCAACATGTATATCGACATATGGATGTCCTGAGCAGGTGCTCAGTGATAGAGGGGTGCAGTTTACTGCCAAGTTTTGGGAGAGGTTTTTAGAGACGCTGGGGGCAGACCGGTTGACCACCTCTTATCATCCATGTTGTAATGGAGGCGTTGAGAGAACGCAAAATCATTAGCTAGCTACTTATGGATCTTTGTGAATGAGCAGCAGAGCGACTGGGCAGATCTTTGCCATATGGAAGTGGCGATAATGGCTCTGTGCATTCCTCCAAGGGAAGACCCGTTCTCCGTGGGTGTATGGGCAGGAGATAGTCCTGCTGTGCCGGTTGACTAGGGTGCTTCCCGGAAGATTCAGGGAGTGGGAGGAACAGAACTCAGGAGGAGTGGAGGAGAGTGGACGGAAATCTTATGGAAGGCCCAAAGTACATAAAAGCTGCTGAGATAGGAAGCTTTACAGGAAGGGGAGGCGATAAGGTGGGCGATCTAGTATGGTTGTCCACCCAAAATTTAAAGCTGGGGTTACCTCTCTCGGTAGTTGGGCCCAAAGTTTATAGGGCCGTTCCGTGAATGAGTGTGAATGAGGTTTCTTATCGGGTTGGCTTTACCAAAGATTATGGGAAAGATTCATCCTGTATTCCACTGTAACTTATTGAAACGGTATGTGAACTCTTGTACCACAGACATCTGGACCAGTGCTTTGTTTCCAGGGGAGGACGAAGGAGGCATAATGTCAGGGAATGGAATCTCTCATGCCTTGGGCCAGAGTAGATTCCACTCTGCCATGAGTGGGATGATGTTCAGCTGAGTCAGAAGGATAGACTGCAGCCATGAACTTGCTCTACTTCTGGCTAAGGAACACAATGGGATTGTGAACTTTGCTCCAGTTACCAGGAGGATATGAAGTAATATCCAAGAGGACTCTGGGTGGGAAAAGGACTCCTGGGTATGCTGAGTCAGGGTGGCTGATGTAATCTTTACAGGATGTTGCATAGGAGGGAGTTGGTATTTAAGGATTGTGGTGGGGGGCTCGGTGTCTTAGCTTACAAGTTTGCTGTACTACAATAAATCACCACAAAGACGGAGGACTTTTGGCGTGTCTTTTCTGGTCGAATTGGAGTTCCTGACACCACTGTTAGTTTTAATTCATAGTAATAGAAATTAGAGATGCTAGATTTTAGTGTGTCGTTTTATTGCTGTTTGCTGTATATGTTATATTGTTCTATACCACCTTCCGAGCTTCAAGTGAAGGAGTGGTATAGAAGTTGAAATAATAAATAAATAAATAAATATGTAAATCTTCACATGTTGTATTTCATTAATTCTAAGATGCAAACTACTTTCACTACCAACAACAGATAGATAGATAGATAGATGATAGATAGTTAGATAGATAGATAGATAGATAGATAGATAGAGGTTTTCCCCTGACATTAAGTCCAGTCGTGTCTGACTCTGGGGGGTTGGTGCTTTTCTCCATTTCTAAGCCGAGCATTGTCCATAGACACCTCCAAGGTCATGTGGCATGACTGCATGGAGCATTGTTACCTTCCCACTGGAGCAGTACCTATTAATTTACTCACATTTGCATGTTTTCGAACTGCTAGATTGGCAGAAGCTGGGGCTAACAGCGGGGGCTCACGATGCTCCCTGGATTCAAACCTGCAACCTTTTGGTCAGCACTTTCAGCAGCTGTGATTCACCTGTGATTCTAAGATGTATCCCATTTTGAGGTATTTATATGGGGAAAAATGCATCTTAGAATCTTGTATAGAAAATGTTGTTTTTCTGTGCAGAATTACCACATGCAAATTCTAGTGCAAATTGCAAATGGGCTTTGAAAACAGTTCCTTCGGGGGAGGGAGATATAAACAAGTTGTTGTTTTCCCATAACTTTCACAATAAGAAAGAAAATTGTTAAAATTACTCATTGCTTCCTTAGACAAGAAAATAGTAAAGAAAATATAAATTCTCGTAATTGCATTCTTGTTCCTTTGCTTTCTTGAAAGTATCCCAAACCCTTGTGGACAAGGCAAATGCAATGCAATGTTCTCAGTTTAAAAAATAGGGAGGAAACAGCTACTGATTTCACTCTATCAACGGAGTTGAACATAAAAGTGTTTCAACCTGTTATTTTTACATCTATAGCGCAGAGGCGAACTCCATGTTTCAAGGCACTGTTATAAAAAATGAACATTGAATGGCACTCATTGTCTTAAAGGCCAATGAAAGACAAAAAGCTCATATATTTATTTCCTCTTTCATTGGTATAAATTAAGGTTCTTTCAATGATACATAAGATAATAATTATTAAAAATAAATAATAAATGAATATAAAATGAATACATTAAAAATACTAAGCATAAAAATCTTCATATCCAAAACATTAGACAGGGAGTATTAAAGGCTTCATTACAATACAATCAGAGGTTGAGAATGAAATAATAGAACAGTTGTGATATCAAAAGTTTTATCCAAAACAACAAAAGAGAATGAAATAATGGAGAGTTCTGTATTTGAGGTACTAGTAATACATAAAGGCCAAGGCTCACGATCTGCTATTTTGTACAGTAGGAAAATAAAAATGTGCAGCAGGAAATAAGACTTTGTACAGCTGGCAATAATCCTCAATCCATCAATCTCTTTCTTTAATTATAGTCTGCCTTTTCCTGAAAAAGTTGACTGAATATGGGTTTTCATCATCAGAACAAAGTTATTCCCTCAAGACTAATAGAGAGAAAAGAAGAAGAAATAGAAAATTAAATGACCACAGCGATCTTCCTGCTTTTCCTAATCTTATATTAAATAGTGAGGTAGTTTGTCCAATAAAATACTATTAATACAAGATCATGAAGATTAAAAAAGATAATAGTAGTAATTTGAATTTTATATTTCTTTCTCTTTTATCATATATTAAACATTCATATCTACTGGTAATGAACTTGAAATAAAGGTTTAGCATTACATGGCACATTAACACAGAACAGAAGGCTAGGCAATGTGCCATATGTCATACATCATACTGATTATGTCAAAATTGCCAGTAGTTGGTTGTGTAGAAGGAGACCTCATCTCACATGCTTTCCAGCTGACTTAACTACTGCCAAGAATGCAGAAGTGGCAGCTGGACTAACATTAAATAGAGCTCCAATCTAACATTTAATCTGACCATCAGGGGGAAATTTTACAGTACAATCCAGGGGAAAGAATTGCATCCAATGTTTTGGGGTTTTTTCCCAAACACTTCTACAACTAGGCCATAACTTCTGTTAAGTGCTCCCTATTTTTTAAAGATATGCAACTGCACATACCAGGCTGGTAATCATATTGTGATGCTAATTACTCTGGAATAGTAATACACACTGAGGGGAAAAAATCTTTTTTTATGCCATTTACTGCTGTGTTTATTGGATATTTTAGTGATATTTTTAAAAAAAGTTTTTTTGCTCTTTTTCTCTGTTGCTGCTTTTTGCTGTGTTTTTTTTGGGGGTTGTGAGGGCCCCGAGCCCCGGGGGGGGCGCAAATTAACGAATAAATAAATAAATAAACTAAGAGATGCACCCAAAAGTATTAAGAAGTTCTCCCGAACGAACCCAGTGACACTAGTTGCTCCCCTATTATTAAGGGGAGTTTTTGTCTAAAAAAAGAATGAAGCTTTCCTATCCTAAACTGTTTGGGGGGAAAAAGGGTTTGACACCATCAATAGCACTTTAAAATTCAGATAGAAACCTGAACTGACATGAAAACTGTCAGCTGCCAATTTAATGAACCAAAAAAAGTTGTTGAAAAATTTTTGGGGGGATGGCTATAAATTTAAAAATTTTTTCCCCCGCCCTTTCATCTATGGAAGGATCCTCAGAGGTTGTAAGTCCTCCCCTCGAAAATGCCCTTTCCATAGTCAAAAAAAACGCCCGGAAGAATCTTCGCATGGGCATGCCCAAAAAACCCCCAAAAAAAAGTGATTGCCATGAAAGCCCCGAAAACATTGAACCAAATTTTTTTTTAAACACTTTGCAAACACCCCCGTACACTTTTTTTTTTAAATTTTAATCAAAAAACCCTTAAAAGGGATCCCAATAGGGAAACTTCCCTGAACATCTTGTGGAATCTGGGGGATATTTTGTGTTTTTTGCCTTAAGTCACAGAACCCCTGAATTTCATAAGGCTTTCTTAGGCAAGCAATACTCAGATTAGTTATGCAGCATCTGATAT
>JARBWK010004502.1:0-10207 GCA_030556195.1 Anolis apletophallus
AAGGGAAAACCCCCTGGGTGGAAAACATTTTTCCCGGGATGGGGAGATGAAAATCAAAGTGACGAACTGGGGGAAAAGGGGGGAAACTTTTGAACCAAGCATAAAAAACTCATCCCACAGATAAAAAAAGTATTGAACTGGGGGGTTTTTTGGAAAAAAATAATCAATGCCTATGCTAAACCAAAAAATTTTTTTTAAAATTTTTAAAGTCATTTTTTTTTTTTTAAAAAAATATAACCTTCCCCCGGACAAGCCTCGTATAAAATCCTCAAAATTATGTTATTATTTTTTTTTAAAAAATTCAATGAAATTTTTTTATTCTGCAGGAAAATATTGGAACGTTTGTTTATTTTAAGCTACTAAAAAGTAATAAATTTTTTTTAACAATTTCTAATGTTTGGGCAAGCGACCCTCCGGTAGTCCCGGTTCCAGCTTTGGATTCTTTTATGATTCTGTAAATAGTATTTTTTTTTTAGGGATTTTTTTTATGATTCTTAAATAATTTTTTTTTCAGTGGCTTTTTATTTTTTCCCCAACTACTGATATAATGTGTATTATTTATTTTTAGAATATAGCATGGTTTATTTTCATAGGGGTTAAGGTCCCCCTGGATAAGTGATACAGCATTCATGGCTCTTTTCCCCTATTTTTCCTAGACATTGGGGGGGTTTTGCTGCTTAATGGGCAGTTGCACTCGGGGGGGCTCCAATATACACCCAACGATGTTTATGGTTAGCTGCTGGCTTGGGAGGAATCCCCCCTGACCTTAAAAATGGCTATTCTCAACAACAACAAAAAAAAAAGAAAAAAAAAATTTCCCCAAGGGGAGATGGCAGCATGAAGGCACTAATTACCATATAACAAATGTTTACTACTACCCTGGGGAAAATCAAATTTAAACAGATATTCATCTTTTTCCAAAACCAGAATTTTTTTTTTTTGGGTTTTTTTGGTCAGTATGACTAAGTTTTTCATTATTTAAATTTTAAAAGGGGCCTTTGTCACGGAAAAGGGGGCTTTTGTTTTTTTTATCGACCTCATTAAAAAAATTTTTTTTCTCTTTTCCCCCATACATAATATATGTCCACCCACCTCAGATATCATTCCATTATTTTGATGACATGAGGTGCATCTAAAAAGGGTGGGCAAACCCCCCCCGGGGTTTTTTGGATTTCAACTCCCAGAAATCCTAGCCAGTTTCCAGCTCTTAGGATTTCGGGGGGACAAAAACCCGGGGGGGGGCCCCTGATCCACTGAAGAAATGCAGTTTGACACCTCAAACCCCCGGGGGCTCATTGCTAGGGAAGTCATGGGAGTTCGTTTTAAAAGGGTTTTTTGGGCCTTTCCCCACAAGAGTTAAAACCCCCCCAAAAACTCTGAATCCCAGGATTCCAGGGCAATGAGCCATAAAAATTTTAAAAACGGGTGTCAAACTTTTTTAAAATTTCCAGTTAGTCCCCCATGAAAACTTTGCCCAAGCTAAATGGGTTCAACTTGTGCAGTTTTGTTGAAAAGGATTAAAAGTGGCAAAAAACCCACTTCACCAGGGGGCCATTGGAAAAAATTCCTCTTATCAGAGCAGCTGGTAGTGAATTACAGTCTGGGTTCTAGCTGAACTGAAAAAGGGTTACCCCTTTTTAAGGCGTCTGGTTCCCCACTTTGGGGGTTCCCCTTTAAATTCAGGGTAATACTTTATGTAGATTTTTTTTCCCCCATAATATGGAAGGACCACCCCGGCTTAATCCTGTATTCACCCATTTTTTAGAATAGGATTCTTCTAATCAGTTTTCAGTTCTACCCTTCCCCCTTATTTTTCATAGCAACAAGGGGGGAAAATGGTTTGGAAAAGTAGCATTCTGTTTTTAATCAACACAACGCCCTTTAGTCTGTATGTGTGTTCCCCCCTTTAAAGGGTATATCAGGTTAAATCCAAATTCCTTGCCCCCTTTTTTAAATACTATGGGGAAAAAATTTTCATTTCAAAGGGCTTGTCTATCAAATGTTTGTGGGTCTTTTTGGAATTCATGATGCACACCTTTCCCGATCCTTGGCTACATTTTTAAAATCTCAGATTTATTTTGTCCATTTTTAAAAAAAAAGTAAAAAAAAACATTCTTGCTCGTTTTCCTTTTTTTTTTGCAGTTCTCCCCCGGGGTGACTCAATTTTTGTCCCCCCGTTTTTTTACTCCCCCTCTCCCCTTTCCCCCCTGTTCTTTTATCAGTGTCTGTTTTTTTCCCTTAAAGGGGGAAAAAAGGGGGGATCAAAATTATCAGTCCATGGCTGAAATCCTTTAAAAAATAAATGACACCCCGTTTATATGAAACCCACAGATAATGGGGAACCTTATATTTTAACTTACACCTTAAAATCTGTTCCCCCGGGGGTATATTCCAAAAGGGCCTTTTTGGGGGAAATGAAAAACAGATAATTACAAAAAACCCCAAATTTTTAAATATACAGTAATTTTATTCTTGCATTTGAAAAAAAAATATAGTCAACACAAGATTTTATTGCAGTTTGGGGATGAACTTTGTGTTATATTTTGACACCCGATGGGGGTGTCTCGAAATGATGAATGGGAAAAATTGGGGGTTTTCGTTGAAAGTAACCCGTTGGTGACAGGGTTTTTGTATCTTTTTGGGGAAAAGGGTTTTAAAAAGGGAGCTGGGGAAAGGGGGGGTTTTTTTTGATGTTTTTTGTTATTTTAAAAAAAAAATACAAAAAAATATATTTACCTTGTGTTTTGGGGAAATTTCATTATTCACCAAAGAGACCCGGGGGTTTTTTTGGGCCCATGAGGAATTAAACTATATTTCTGTTGCCATCCTGTAATAAAAAACCCGGGGAAGGGGTTTTGGGCCCAGATTCCAGAACACAGAACACAGAATCCAGAATTGCAGAGGCACAGAGATACTACATAACCATACTACATAACTACATAAGATACTACAAAACCCTAAAAAAATTTTTGGGGAAACACTAAAAATTTCAGCAAAAGTGCTGTTTACCTCAGTGTTAGAAAAAAGCTGAAGTAAATTTTTTTCCGGGAAAAATCTGTAGTGTGAAGAGATGGGGATTATTTGGGCACAGTTTTTAAAAAAAAATAGAGGAAAATAAAAATTTTTTAATATGGGCTGCAAAGTGCGGCATTTTTTTAAAGGAACCCGGGTTTTCCCCTTTTTAACACATCGACCTGTTTCTGATCCCCAAAAAGGGTTTAAAACAAAAAAAGGGGGTCCATCATCCTGTCAGTTGGGAAGGAACCCCCAAATTTTAAAACTCGGGAAAGGGGAAAAAGCCCTGACTTTTGGGAAAAAAGGGGGAAAAGCTGTATCACCCCAGGCTACTGGGGCTAAAAAATTTTATTGAACGAAAAAACTTTTTTCACTGAAGCTTTGTAAAAAGAAGATTGTCCCAAAAAAAACTCTTTTTGAGTAAAAGGGGGCATATTTAATGTTTTTCAGAAAAAGGGGGACCAATTTTACAAAAAGGGAAAAAGGGGGGGCTTAATTCTACTAAGCATTTTGGGGGGGGAGCTAAAACCCCAATTCATTGACCCCCTCCAATCGGGAAAAAAAGGGGAAAAAAATTTTATTTTGGGTTTTAACTAGTTGGAAAATGGGTTTTTTTGAAGAAATCCCCGCAATTTTCCCCGGGGAAAAAGACGATCAACAAAGGTTTCCCCAAAATGAAGGAAAGAGACAATCAGTGTGACATCATCTGTTACATTTAGAAAGGGGACACAAAGCTAACAATGTCATCAGAACTTTTTTAAAAGAAGAGTGCCCCCAGCACAGAGCAAAAAGAACAGATCAACAATTAAAGAAAAGACGGGGGTTTCAGGCTGTCTTTTGGGGGGGTTTTTCCCCAAGTAACAATGATTTTTTTCCCCTTGGGGGTTCCCCGGGGGTTAAAATTGATTGGGTTTAAAAAGATTTTTTTTAAAAGGATAGTAAATTGTTGGGGGGGAAAAAGGGGAACCTTTTTTATCTGGTTCTATAAAAGGGTTTGTGAGTCAAAATGGTCAAAGGGGGGGGTTTTTAAAACAAAGGGAGTTTTTAAAAATTGGCCCAGCAGAAAAAAGTTAACAATGTTTATTTAGTTCTGGGGCTAGAACACAATGAAAGGGGGGGCCCTTTTTAAAAAAACCCGGGGGTTTTTTCCCCATTGTTTTTTAAGGGGATTTTTTAAAAAATGTTTAAAAAAAATGGGGGTTTTGTAAAAAGGAAGTAAAATTTCAAAATGGTTTCTATAGAATGAATCTAGTAAAAAAAATTCTAAAATAGTTTTTTCTTTTTTGGGGAAAAGGAAACCTCCATGGTGACAGATTTCCCTTTTTCCACACGGGGGTTTTTAATGAACTTAATATGATTAGAAAGACTGCACAGCTAGTAGGCATTCAAATCCAGAATGCAGAAATTATTTAGAGTGTGCTGTCTTAAAAAAAAAAATTTTTAAAAAGGGCATCCTGTTGCCAAAGGGTGAAAAGAGTAACAACTAAGTTACAGTTAGTCACATGGATCAAGCTCCCCCCTTTTCCAAGGGGAAAGGGGGGGGGAAAATGTTTTCCCAAAAGTAATGAAAGATGGTTCTCGATTTTCCCGTTTATCCTCTGAAAGGTAAATTTCAGGTGTATGAAAAATTTATTGAATGGTACAATTTTGTAAAAAAACCCAATTTTCCCCGGGTTTTTTTTAAAACAAAGTTAAAACCCTGATGGGGAGGTGAATTTGGGGGAAAAAAAAAGACTTAAAAATTTTTTTAAGGAAAAAAGGAATTTGGCAAAAAACCAAATCCTTTTTAAAAAGGGGGGAAATTGGGGGAAAAGGCGTCGGCAGGTGTAAAAAAAAGGGGTAAAAAATGTTGGAGGATGCAAAAAGAAAGGGGTTTTTTGGGAAAGGAAACAGAAACACTCCAATTGTGCTAAAGGGGGTTTGGGGGAAAATTTTAAATTTTAAAATGAAATCCCTTTTTTTTTTTTTATGGAAGACAAAAGGTGGATCATTTTCAAGTATTTGGTGGCATAAAAAAATGTCTTAAATTTAACAGCAAAAAAGTAAAAAAAGATCAGCATTGGGTAAAGATGCAATTTATTGGATATGAAGGTGGAGCAGGGCTATAGATTCTGGAATGGCTCTTTCCCCCCGGGAAGATCCCCCCTCCCCGATCTGTAAAATTGAAAATAATATATTGGGGGTGGGGGTTTTAGGGAAAAACCCCCGTGTTCATAACCCCCAAAAAAATTTCTAAAATAGGAATGAATCTGAAGTTGTGGGTATTAGATGAGGCAAAATTTTTTGGGGGAAAAAAACAGGGGAAAAAAAACTGGAAAGTAATTTTCATGATTTTGCCCCAAAAAAACCCCCGACTTATTTAAAAAAAGTCCGAAAGGGGTTTTTTTGGGCATTTCAAAAGGGGATTAGGGGGGTTTTGGGGGACTAGGATGAGGTTCCCCCAAAAACCCGTATCCTTAAAAGGGGTTTCCAAAAAAATAAAAACCCCCAAAAAGGAAGTATAGGTGGAAAATCCTGGTTCTTCGGCTGAAGCATTGGGGGAAAAGAAAAAGACGTGATTGTTGGGTAAAAAGCGGAAGTTTGGGGGCCCCTTTTTCTTTGTTTTTTAAAAAACAAAATTAAAAATGAAAGGTAATTGGTTGCAAAGGGGTTTTAAAAGGGGGGAAAGGGGGGTGGTTCATTATTTTCAAAACCCCCAAAAATTTTTTTACAAAGGGGTTTTTGGGGGAAATTTTAAAAAAAAAATTTTATGGGTTATTCAATGATTGGCCCCCCAAAAAAAAGGGGGTTCTTTGGGCCGGTTTTTCAAAGAAAATATTTATAAGGGGGGTTTGACCTTTGGTTTTTAAAAAAGAGCTGACTGACAATGTTTTATAGAAACAATCCTGGTTTTTTAAAAAAATTCCAACTGGTGTGTAGTGACGGGAAAAACTTACGGGCGAAAAAAAAACAGCAAGGGGGGTGGAACAGTTTTAAAAATTAAAAGGGGGCTTGGCGAAAAAAAAGTGTAGATCTTCTAAAAAGAAAAAAAAAGCCCCCAAAAACAAACTTTTTTTTTTGGTGTTTTTGATGATCTCTTAGTAGGGGACCACCCGAAGGGTTTTGGGGAAATTTTTAAAAAAACTAAACTCAAATTTATTAAAAGATTTTGGGGAAACCCGGGGAAAAATTTTGGCGTAAAAAAAAAATAGAACTAAAAAAAATATTTGCCCAAAATCAAAAAAAAAAAAATTTTTTTAGTTACTTGAGAGAAAAAAATTGACTCTGTAAAAAAAATTTTGCAACCCCCAAAGGTACCAGTTTTTTTTTTAAACTTGATAAGAAGGAAATTTTTTTAAAATAAACATTGTATAGATCAGTAGTTGGGAGCCTCTTGTTTTTGGGCCCCAAAATTTAAATTTTGGCCTGACATGCCCTATGCCACTAATGTACAAAAGGGGGAGTGAATAAACCCAAAAGTTGACGGGTTGGGGTGTAAACGAGTGTTAAGATTTTTAAAAAGGGAAAATGTGAAAAAAAACAAAAAATTTTTTCCCCAAAAAAAAAGGGGTTTGAAAAGGGGGGTTTTCAGGAAAATTTTTTTTGGGGACAAAAACAAAACTTTTTTTCCCCGGGTTTTTCAATTGGTTTTTTTGGGATAAAAAAGGGGGGGGAAAACGTAAAGGGGCACCCCTTTTTTTTACCCCCCGGCGAACCCCCTTTTTTTTTTTTCTGACTGTTGGCCCGAACTAAAGTGGATAAAGGCTCTAGAAAACGGGGTTCCCCAATTTTTTTAAGATAAGATTCTTTATTTTTGATTCAAAAACTTTTGTATAAATGCTGAAGGGAAAACAAAAAAACAAAAAAATATTGGGGAAAGGGGGCCAAAAAAGTTTAAAAATTTGTACAGGATGGTTTTATTAATCCTGTGTATGCCCCGTCAGATAAAAATTTTGGGTGATATGTTTAAAAAAAACATTGCCCAAATTTTTTAAAAAATTTAAAAGTTTTTTGGGAAAAAGATATTGTTTTTTAATTTGTGTGTCTTGTTTTTTCCTTTTAAGGGGGGGTTCAAATTCTTGCATTTGAAAAGTAATTCATAAAGGGGCAACACAAGATGTTGGGGATTTGAGATTTTTTCAGTGTTATATGTTTGAACCAGATGGCGCTGTCTAAAGGAAACCCTTTTTATGAATGGAATTTTGGGGTTTTTCAGGGGGGAAAAAATGACAGTTGGTGACAGTTAGTTTAGAAAAATTTTTAAAAAAGGGTGTTTAAGAGGTAGCTGAGATGGTTTTTTTTTGATTTTTTTCCAGTTATTGTTAAATACAATTCAATACAAAGTTATATATTTACCTTTGAATTGTATAGGTTTCATTATTCACACGAACAGAGACTGGGGTTTTTTTGGGGCCCATGAGGAATTAAACTTCTATATTTCTTTTGCCTATCCACTGTTTACATTAAAAAAAAGGGGCCGAAAGTATGACCCCTGTTCCATGGTGGATATGTTCCAAGGCCCCTTTTTATACTTAAAATTTTCCCGATAAAAACGAACTCTATATTTTGATTATGCGGGAAAAAGGGGCCCCCATATCCCTTGTATTTGGGCATGAAAATTTTACTGGAGAACTAGAGGGGCTCCAAAAAGCTTCCATTTTTGGGAAAAAATCTAGGACCTCCAGTGCTTTCTATTGGTTCTTGGACAGAAAGAATATCATGAAATTGTACTGGAGGACCCGGGGGAAAACCCTAGACCCAGGGGACCCCCTATTCTTTTGGGGGTGGGGTAGGAAAAAAAGGGGATATCAATTGTATCCTAAAAACCCTGTGTTAATATTTTGGGGGGAAATTCCTATCTACTCCCCTTAAAAAAAACCCTTTTGGGTTTTAAAAAAAGCACTCAAAAAGACAAAAACAAAGTAATCTTCTTTTAAAAAAAAAAATCTCAGGTTTCCCCAAAAAATTTTTTATATATTGCATACTTTGTCCTTGGGCAATGTTATTAAGCATATAGATATAGTCCAAACTGTATAACTGTACTCATTGAAGTTGTTGTAGGTTTTGGGTATAGGGGCCGGGGTCTAAAAGCATTCATGGGATCCTGCCTTAGATGAAAATAAACGTCAGGAGGGATGCTTTAGGGAAAATGGCCATATGGCTCGAGGCCCAAAACCCAATTGCCATAATTTCCCTTTTTACAATACATTGTACTCACTGAAGTCTGAATTTGGGGGCCCCACACATCCACCTCCCTTTAGGCCCCATTTCAAATTTATAACAAGACTTGGGTCTGCCTCTCTACATTGGCCTGCCTTTGGGGTGATCCGGGCTCAAGCTAGTGAAATGCTGCAGCCCCCCTACTGGGGGCCGTGAGTTGTCTTTTACCCTGGTCCTGGGGTCTGCACCTTTTTGGTCGGATCACTTTAAAAAAATTTGTCTTTTTTAAAGCCTTATATGGTCTCGGGCCAGTGCGGGGGGTCCCCCTGTCCCCCCCTAGTCCCTTTTTATCCTGCGATCAAAAAATCAGAATCTCTTAGTCAGGGGGGCTCATTGGTGCTTGGGGGGTACCCAGTAGATCTTGGCCCTCCCTTTCCCCCTGATCTTGGGCCTCACTAGCGGATGGGCGCTCCTGTCATGCGGCGCACACCCTGTGCCCCCGCGCTCCTGCTCCTTCCTCTCACTGTCTTCTTTTTCCTCGGGGCATTGCAGGAAGGAAGCCGGCGGGGGCCCCCGGAGGAACCCCTGCCTCTCTCTCCCTCCAAAAAGCAGCTGTGCATCCTCCGTTCCGGAAAAAGGCAGGGCGGAGGGGCTCCTCTGGGGCCCCCCCCTTTTTCTTTCTCTTCCGCAATGCCCTGCAGGGGAAAACGCTGTCGGGGAGAAAACAGCAGGTTTTTTTGGGAAACTTCCCGGGGGGAGACAATCCCTCAAACCCCGGGTTACAAAACCCAGCAAAACCCTGCTTAGGGGCACAAAGGGGAAAAAAGGGGCCCCCGAAGAGTCGTCGGTTTTAAAAAATTTTTTTAAAAGGACAGAGCCAAAAAAACCCCACTGAGGTGGTGGGAGCATCCTAATGGGACAGCGTTAAAAGGGGGAAAACGCCCTGGGAAATAAAAGGGGGATTTTTTTGGGGATGTGGCTCTGATTTGACATTTTCATTACTGGGACCCCCATGGAGGGGGAACAAAATATGTTTCTTTGACTGGTAACTAACATGTCACATGAACTGGGTTTTTAAATCCTGGATTTGTAGTTATGGGCCTTATTAGACAAGGCTGGCCAATCGCCCCAAAAACGCATATTGACACTGAAAGGGTGGAATGACATTAAAGTGGCGGGGGCGCGGGGAAAGGGGTATAGATGGACTCAGTTCAGATAACGCATCGTTCTCCTGTTTAAAGGGCTGTGCTTTTAAAAGGGAGAATGATGGAGGTCTGAAAAAGGTGACCAGAGACTTGGCATGTATGAACTTTTTAAGTGGATTGATGGCTCTTATCCCCGTTCCCCGTTACTGTGCCCATGAATACAGGGAAAAGTTGGCGAGGGAAAAACAAGGGGGGTCTGGACTTGGGGATGGGAGAATCAAATTTCACTCACATTTTTTTGGAAACCATCATGAGAATGCCAAGTGAACTTGGTTCAGTTTCCCGCCCGATGCACAGGTTTTGTGCTGGGCTCCCAGGGGTTTGTGAAACCCCTCTATTTGGGTTTGGTAGAGGGTTTCATCAAAAATGTAGACTGAACAAACAAGATTTATAGTAGCTGGGGTGGGGGCAGATTTTGGTATTAGGCAATTGTTTAATATGATGCAGGATAGTAAATGTTTTAAAAGGTGGGGGGGGACTAGATCCACAGGTTTGAATCCCTTAAACCTGTGGATGGAAAAAAAATTTTATGTCAAAGGGCTGGTGTGTTTTAAATTTTAACCCCCCAGTTTTATATTAAAAGACAGCATCAAAAGGTCACATTTGGGGAAGCCATTTTTGAATATTTATTCTCATTGGCTCAAAGTTGAAGACTAGTGAGCTGGCAGATAGTGAGTTGACTGTAAAATATTCATAAGGGCTTAACTGGAACCGGGGGAAAAACGAACCCCGCATTATGCAGGGTTGGCATTATCTGGTGGGGAAAAAGAAAGAACAGCTCAGTGCTGACAAACCTGGGAGGCAAAAAAGCTGAGATCAGAGGGGCAAAAAGCCTAAAATGGTAGGAG
>JARBWK010004503.1:0-10205 GCA_030556195.1 Anolis apletophallus
TTTTTGCGCCCCCCTTGAGAATGTTTCATAGCTTCATGACATCCATAGTTAACTGGAAGCAAGTTTCACTCAGGGTGAAATTCCACAAGGGTCTGGAGAGACAAGCCCTGAGGAGCGGCCGAAGGAGCTGGGCATGTTTAGCCTGAAGAAGAAGGCTGAGAGAAGACATGATAGCCATGTATAAGTATGTGAGAGGAAGTCCGATAGATGTTGTGTTCATCGAAACAGGTCCAGGTTTCACACTGAGTGTATAAATACATTTAAAACATATTAACTATATGTATTACTGTGTTATTTATTTATTTATTTATTATTCGATTTCTGTAACCGTCCTTCCAACTGGCTCGGGACAGTTTACAACATATATCGAATTACATCATAAAGCATATCAATAACCAACAGGACACGTAAAACAAGCAATAAAACCAATTTAACAATATTCTGCTATAACCAAGAGGTGGTCACAGATTGAAAGCACGTCGGAACAGTTCTGTTTTACAAGCTTTCAGGAAGCCGGTAGCTCATTAACTGCTCGGACTTCAGGTGGCAAGCTGTTCCACAATTGATGTGCTGCCACAAGAAGGCTCTGTGTCTGGTTGGACAGGTGGATGGTTCGCAGGAAGGAATCTGCAAGAGATTGAGGTCATCAGGCGGAGAGATCTCTGGGGAAACATATGGGAGTAGGCGGTCCCTCTAGTACACAGGCCCCAGATCATGCAAGGCCTTAAGGTTAAAAACAACACTTTGAAGATGATCCGGTGCTCAATTGGCAGCAGTGCAGTCGCTGCAGAGTTGGAGTGATATGTGCCCTGGCGCCACCCCGGCCAGGAGCCTCACTGCTGCGTTCTGCACCAGTTTAAGCTTCGGATGACCGTAAAGGAAGACCAATGTAAAGGGCATTACAGTAGTCTAGCCTTGAGATGACGTTGCTTGGATCACGTGGCTAGGTCATTTCCGGTGAGATAGGGCATCAGCGCCCTAGCCTGCGCCCAGATGGAAGAAGGCGGATCTGCTGACATGAGACTTGAGTCTCCATTTGTCAGCAGCGAGGATCTAACTGGACCCCAGACTCTTTACTAAGTGCGACGGGCGTAGTGCCTCACTGTCCAGAGTAGAGCTGGAGCCACCCCCCTGGATGACCCAGCCAGAGGATCTCCGTCTTAGATGGATTTACTCTCAGCCGACTGGCTCGTAGCCAACCAGTCACGGCTTCAAGGCATTGTTGGAAACAAGTCATTGTTAGAGTGTCATTTTGGTTGGTGGTGTGCCCCAGGATTTTGTAAATGTAAAAATGTGCCGCGGCTCAAAAAAGTTTGAGCACCTTTGGGTTAAGGGATACTCAATCTGTATCTTGAAGCAACCTAAAATTTATTTATTTATTTATTTATTTCTTTGTCACGTTTCTATACCGCCCCTCTCAGCCCAGGGCGACTGGGGACGGTTTACACAGGCAGTCTCTGCCCTCAATACAACACAGCAACAAGTCAACCCCCCCCCCCCCAGAAAAAAACATATAATAACAAATTAACAATTAAAAAATACAATTGCAGCCTCAGCGTCATGTTGAAATCAGTTTCCATCACATCGTCATCATTCCATATATCAATTAAGCCTTATATTTCATCAACAAATGCCTGCTCAAATAACCAGGTCTTGACTTTCTTGCGAAATGTCAGGAGGGAGGGGGCCGATCTGATGTCTCTAGGGCAGTCTTTTTCAACCAGTGTGCCTAGGCACACTCCTGTGCCAGAGCTCAGCTGTGCCTCAGAAAGCTTTTGCCCCCTTCCTTCCCCCTCCTTTTGCCGCGCTATTTTGTCCTCCTCCATGGGAGAAAAAAATCTTCCCTTGCCACGTTGGTATTAGGCTCTGTCATGAGCCACACTGCTGAGGGAAAAGCGTTGCGCGGCATGCAAAGGAGGAAGAGCCCAATGGACTGGCTCCAAAATGATGCTGCATCATTTTGGACCGCCCACTGAGCTCCTCTCCCCCTAACAGACCGCCCACTTGTTGTGGATAACTTTTGGAACCGCCCACTTGCGCTCCTCTCCTCCTTCGCATGCTGCCCTCTTTTTGTGGATAACTCCTATATATTGAACTTCTATATTTGCAGATCATCCAGTACAGAGCCTAATCCAATGCGGTAAGGGAAGATTTTTTTCCTTTTTCTCCCATGGAGGTGCCAACATCATGTGGTGCCAAACTGTACTCTGTGTGTTTCAAATCCACTATATTGATACATTAACTTTATAAAACTTTTGTAATTGTG
The DNA here is from genome assembly GCA_030556195.1 of Anolis apletophallus. Lineage (NCBI taxonomy): Eukaryota > Metazoa > Chordata > Lepidosauria > Squamata > Anolidae > Anolis > Anolis apletophallus. The sequence goes on from JARBWK010004503.1 coordinate 2,267, forward strand.
CATATTGCTAGTTTCACTATATTATTATTTTGCCTACTCTTTGTCCCCTGCATATGCAGCCTGTTGTGAAAAAGAGGTGCACGACGCCATAAAACATTTTTGTGTCATTTTGGTTGGTGGTGTGCCCCAGGATTTTGTAAATGTATAAAATGTGCCTCGGCTCAAAAAAGGTTGGGAAACACTGCTCTAGGGAGAACATAAGAAGAGCCATGCTGAATCGGGCCTCAGCCCATCTAGTCCAGCATTCTGTGTCACACAGTGGCCCACTAGTTGTACACGGGGATCTCTAGCAGAAAGGAGGGCAAAACCCTCACCTGCTCGACCCCCACAACCAGTACCCGGGGAAAATCCTGCCTGCCTCCATCAACTCGGGGTGGCACTTGTATGTCCATTTCAGTCGCTACTGATTCCCTTGGTATCCATGAATCTGTCTAATCCTGCCTTGAAGCTGTCCAGGCTGACAGCTGTCACAGCCTCCTCTGGAAGTGAGTTCCATAACCCAATGACCCTCTGGGTGAAGAAATATTTCCCTTTATTAGTCCTAACTTTCCTGCCTTGGGCTTTAGGAGTGCCCTTGTCCTTGTGTGACAGAGAAAATATTTTCTTTATTCACCTTTTCTATCCCATGCATGATTTTTATACGCTTCGATCAAGTCACCTCTTAGGCGCCGTCTTTCAAGGCTGAAAAGACCAAGGTGTTGCAACCTGATTTCATAAGGGGAGCTGCTCCATCCCTTGGATCATTTTTGTTGCCCTTCTTTGTACCTTTTCCAGTTCCGTTATATCCTTCTTAAGGTGCGGAGACCAATTGTACACAGTACTCAAATGTGGCCTCACCATAGATTTGTAGAGGCAATACAACATTTGCTGACCTATTTTCGATTCCTTTCTGATCATGCCAAGCATAGAATTTGCTTTTTCACTGCTGCAGCGCACTGGGTTGACATCTTCATTGAGCTGTCCACCAAAACCCCAAGATCCCTTTCCTGGTTTGTCTTGAAAGCTTTGACCCCATCAATTGGTAGGTGTAGTTGGGGTTCTTTGCCCCGATGTGCATGACTTTACACTTGTTTAGGTTAAAATGCATTTGCCACTTTGTTGCCCATTCACTCAATTTCGAGAGATCTTTCTGGAGCTCTTTACAGTCAGTTTCATTTTAACTACCCTGAACAGTTTAGTGTCATCTGCAAACTTTGCTACCTCACAATTTACTTCTACATCCAGATCATTTATGAATAAATTAAAAAGTAACGGTCCTAAAACTGAACCTTGGGGTACGCCACTTCTCACCTCTTTCCACCCAGAGAAATGTCCGTTTATTACCACCCTTTGTTTCCTACAGTTTAGCCAGGTTCCAATCCAGGACAAGACCTGTCCCCTGATTCCATGGCTGAAGAGCTTATTTAGGAGCCTTTGGTGAGGGACTTTGTCAAAAGCCTTTTGAAAGTCAAGGTAAACAATATCGACTGGGTCCCCTTTATCTATGTGTTTATTTACACCCTCAAAGAATTCTAACAAGTTAGTAAGACATGATTTGCCTTTGCAGAAACCATGTTGATTTTCCTTCAGCAATGCCTGTTCTTCTATGTGCTTAGTAATTTTTTCTTTAATAATGGTTTCCATCACTTCCAGAGCGTTCCAAAGCCGAGGAGCCACCACTGAAAAGGCCCTGTCTCTCGTCCCCGCCAGTCGCGCCTGCGAAGAAGGCGGGACCGAGAGCAGGGCCTCTCCAGATGATCTTAAACATCTCGATGGTTCATAGGGAGAGATGCGTTCGGACAGGTAAGTTGGACCCAAACTGTTTAGGGCTTTAAAGGCTAAAGCCAGCACTTTGAATTGTGCCCGGTTGCAAACTGGAAGGTAATTGAGCTGGAGTTGCACGCTCTCTGAATGGCGCTCCTGTTATCAACCTGGCTGCCGCCCGTTGGACTAGTTACAGCTTCCGAACAGTCTTCAAAGGCAGCCCCACGTAGAGAGCATTGCAGTAATCTATACGGGATGTAACCAGAGCATGGTTACATCCCGTATTCACTCAACCACATTCACTCAACTCCTCGCTCCAGGATGATCTCTGCACCAAATCCACACTGGAATGAGGATCAGGGCCTGGGGGAACTCCACTTCCCATCAGCCGTAGCCCCTCAGTCAAAGGTAAGGGGCCCCACGCCTCTCCCCTGAGAGCAGGCCCAGAGGAAACAGAGCCCCTCTTGCAGGTGGCAGGCCTCTCATGGCATACCAATCCATGGATCCCAAGCTCTTGCTCCTTCACATGTTTTTGACTACAACTCCCAGAAGCCCCAGCCAGCTGGACTGATAGCAAGGAATTCTGGGAGTTGAAGTCCACAACCTATGGGTGCACAACGGTAAAGGAGCCGCTGTCCCTCCGACCCACCATTTCCCGCTGTGCTGCAGGCCGCGCTCCCGGCTCCGCTCCGCCACGTCCAGCAGCTGCTTCTTGATCGTCCGCAGGTCGGAGAAGTCCGCACTCGCCAAGCCGGGCCCAGCCGACGCCGCTGCTATCGCCGCCACGCTCGCCGCCGCCATCTTTCTCAGAGTGGCCCGCTCCGACCAATCAGGGCTCCTGGGAGCGCGCGCAACCGGAAAACGAAGGCCGCATTGGACAATCACTCTGAGGCCTTCTGTTGTTCCTCGACGAATGAAAACGGGAGAAGCACAAACTTGTGGGCGGGGATTGGTCGAGAGGCGAAGGGGCGGGGCTAGTGGGCAAATGAGGTGGTGGTCCTCCTGCTGGCTGCTTCTGCACTCCTGCTATGGCAGGCCTAGGCAAACTTGGGCCTTTCAGGTGTTTTGGACTTCAACTCCCACAATTCCTCACAGCCTCAGGCCCTTCAAAGGAAGGGGCCTGAATTGTGAGTTGAAGTCCAAAACACCTGAAAGGCCCAAGTTTGCCCAGCCGTGAAAGCTATGGCATGGGCAAACTTTGGGCCTTTCAGGTGTTTTGGACTTCCAACTCCCACAATTCCTCACAGGCCATTAGGAATTATGGGAATTGAAGTCCAAAACATCTGAAAGGCCCAAGTTTGCCCAGCCGTGAGCTATGGCATGGGCAAACTTTGGGCCTTTCAGGTGTTTTGGACTTCCAACTCCCCACAATTCCTCACAGGCCATTAGGAATTATGGGGTGAAGTCCAAAACATCTGAAAGGCCCAAGTTTGCCCAGCCGTGAGCTATGGCACGGGCAAACTTTGGGCCTTTCAGGTGTTTTGGACTTCCAACTCCCACAATTCCTCACAGGCCATTAGGAATTATGGGGTGAAGTCCAAAACACATGAAAGGCCCAAGTTTGCCCAGCCGTGAGCTATGGCACGGGCAAACTTTGGGCCTTTCAGGTGTTTTGGACTTCCAACTCCCACAATTCCTAACAGGCCATTAGGAATTATGGGAATTGAAGTCCAAAACACCTGAAAGGCCCAAGTTTGCCCAGCCGTGAGCTATGGCACGGGCAAACTTTGGGCCTTTCAGGTGTTTTGGACTTCCAACTCCCACAATTCCTAACAGGCCATTAGGAATTATGGGAATTGAAGTCCAAAACACATGAAAGGCCCAAGTTTGCCCAGCCGTGAGCTATGGCACGGGCAAACTTTGGGCCTTTCAGGTGTTTTGGACTTCCAACTCCCACAATTCCTCACAGGCCATTAGGAATTATGGGAATTGAAGTCCAAAACATCTGAAAGGCCCAAGTTTGCCCAGCCGTGAGCTATGGCACGGGCAAACTTGGGCCTTTCAGGTGGTTTGGACTTCCTACTCCCACAATTCCTCACAGGCCATTAGGAATTATGGGAATTGAAGTCCAAAACATCTGAAAGGCCCAAGTTTGCCCAGCCGTGAGCTTATGGCACGGGCAAACTTTGGGCCTTTCAGGTGTTTTGGACTTCCAACTCCCACAATTCCTCACAGGCCATTAGGAATTATGGGGTGAAGTCCAAAACACCTGAAAGGCCCAAGTTTGCCCAGCCGTGAGAGCTATGGCACGGGCAAACTTTGGGCCTTTCAGGTGTTTTGGACTTCCAACTCCCACAATTCCTCACAGGCCATTAGGAATTATGGGGTGAAGTCCAAAACATCTGAAAGGCCCAAGTTTGCCCAGCCGTGAGCTATGGCACGGGCAAACTTTGGGCCTTTCAGGTGTTTTGGACTTCCAACTCCCACAATTCCTAACAGGCCATTAGGAATTATGGGAATTGAAGTCCAAAACACCTGAAAGGCCCAAGTTTGCCCGTGCCTGTTACACTGTTGGCTATGGAGGAATGTCAGAAAAACGTCTATTTCTGTTTTATTGACTGTGTGGACCATAAGGTGTTCTTCCTGTGGTGCGGGCTGGTAGAGGACTTTGTTTTCTTCAGGCTGACTTATTTATTTATTTATTTCAGGATTTTACCCCGCTCTTCTTGTTACTGTGTGGGCCTCGGTGCGCCTTACTGTAAGCCGCTCTGAGTCCCCCCTCGGGGGTTGAGAAGAGCGGGGTAAAATCCTGAAATAAATAATAAATAACTCAGAGCGGCTTACAGTAAGGCACAATTCGATGCCCACACAGTAACAATATAAAACCCCAGAACCCTTCAACAATTAAAATACATTAAAATACAATTACATTAGCATCATATGCATTTGTGACGATCTCGGTCACCTAAATTGACTATTTTGACACTCCCAGTAGTCTGCCACCAACCTAATGGGTCATTAGGATTTGCTTTACTAATTAAATACTAATTAAATGAAGTGTCTGTAGCGTTAGCCTTTACAACCACCCACCCACCAAGAATGTAAACTGAGGAGACCGAAAGATGACGGAGGCTTATTTAAAAGTTAATAATAAGTATTTATTAACTACAACAAGGCTATCAAATAGGCACAGCTCGTATTGGTTCTACTAAGAGGCAACTAGCGTACGGTTACAGCAATGATAGACTTCAGATGGCGTGATGGTTACAAGATTTACTATATGTGCTAGAGCTTAGAGGTTACTTATTAAAAAGGCTATTATTACTTCTTCAGATGGTACGTTCAGTTCCACAGACAGTACTAAGACCTGTCTCCCAACTCCCAACTAATAGTTCCACTAGATGGTTGTTGTACTAAAGTTCTGGAACATCTAATCACCTTGATCGTTCCCTGAGTCTGGCTACTCCTGGGTTACTCGTAACCCACACAGTCTAAGAGTCCAACTACCTGTCACCCTAGTCTCCAGAGATGACCAGGTATCCCAACTGCCTATCACAAGAACAGTTCTAAATTGGCACTCTTCCTGGCGTCCCCACTAGAATGACTACTGGCCCTAAGGGCGGTCAGAACTGAGTCGTGACTCCCACTAGTCCAGCCTATTCCTACGTGGTGAATTGCTTAGGATAGACTGTCAGTCTCTGTTGCGAAGGCTCTGGTGATACTCCCCAGAACCTTGCTCAAGACTGCCTCAGGCGTAGATGCCGAATCTACAGCCTGACTCTAAACAGCAGAGGCTGGAGATGTGCGTCTGCACAGCCTCTCTCTAAACTCCAGACTAGAACATTCTCTGACAGGACTTTCTACTCTGTCAGCTCCAACTCCTCCCCCTCTATACTCTAACCAATCACAGCCTCTTCACTGTAACTAGGCACAAGCCTGCAAGGCCACGCCCCCTTGCTCTGGCTTTCCCTTCCCTTAATGGTTGCTGGCTGCAGCCACCTCTCCAAGATGGATGCCAGCACAACCAAAACAAGATTTCTAAACTCCTTCTAAGCAGGCCTCGGCTCTGCTTAAGGCAGGTGAGTCCTTACAGCATTCATTCCAGATTAAAACAATGTTCTGTCCATAAAAGCATTGGCCCTATTCATCCAATTTCCATTAAAATCCCATTTAAAGTGCTGCCTTGTGCTAGTGTTCAAACGCCTGATCCCACAGCCAGAATTTTACTTTTTTCCTGAATGCCAGGAGGGATGAGGTGGATCGTACATCGATAGGGAGCGCATTACACAGGTGGGGAGCCACCACCGAGAAGGCCCTCGCCCCCACCAGCCGCATTTGAGAAGTAGGCGGGGGCGAGAGCAGGGCCTCCCCGGATGATCTTAGATTACAAGGTGGGACGTAGCGGCTGATGCGTTCGGCCAAGTAAGCTGGGCCAGAACCGTATAGAGCTTTAAAGGTCAAAACCAGCACTTTGAATTGAGCTTGGAAGTGGACAGGCAGCCAGTGGAGCTGACACAACAGGGGGGTGGTATGCTCCCTGTATGTAGCTCCCGTGAGTAATCTGGCTGCCGCCCGCTGGACTAATTGCAATTTCCGAACTGTCTTCAAAGGCAGCCCCACGTAGAGTGTGTTGCAGTAATCTATTTGGGATGTGACCAGAGCATGGACGACTGTAGCCAGATCAGACTTCCCAAGGTACGGGCGCAGCTGGCGCACGAGTCTTAACTGTGCAAAAGCTCCCCTGGACACCGCCGAGACCTGGGGCTCCAGGATCAGCGATGAGTCCAGGATCACTCCCAAGCTGCGAACCTGCACCTTCAGGGGGAGTGTAACCCCATCAAGCACAGGCTGTAACCCTATGCCCTGTTCGTCCTTTCGACTGACCAGGAGGACCTCTGTCTTGTCTGGATTAAGTTTCAATTTGCTAGCCCTCATCCAGTCCGACACAGCGGCCAAGCACCGGTTCAAAGTCTGGACAGCCTCCTTGGTGACAGGTGGGAAGGAGTGACAGATCTGGACGTCATCTGCGTACAGATAACACCTTACTCCGAAACTCCGAATGATCTCTCCCAGCGGTTTCATGTAGATGTTAAATAACATCGGGGACAGAACTGAACCCTGAGGGACTCCACAAGACAACGCTTCCAGCCCAAACAGCTCTGCAGCTGCTGCAAAGCAGGATAATAGGCGCTGCAGGGCTGCTTCTGAATGGGCGACAAGGGCAGCATCGTCAGCAAAAAGCAGCTCACGGACTAGATAGTTTAGAGTCTTAGTGCGAGCCCTCAGACGGCTTAAGTTGAACAAGCTGCCATCAGTACGATACCGTATATATATGCCACCTTCTTCTTTGAGGTCTGCCGTAGCCCTTTGGAGCATCATGCTGAAAAGGATTGTAAATAGGGTTGGTGCAAGAAGAACACCGTTAGTTATTAGAAAGGGCTCTGAGAGAGCATCGCCGTATCTGACTTGACCACGCTGGCCTTCATGTAACAGGATAATCATTTTGAGGAATTTGGGGGCACATCCTAGACGTTCCAGGATCTGCCACAGATCTTTTCTGCTCACAGTGTCGAAGGCTTTGGTGAGGTCGACAAATGTTACATAGAGTCCTTTGTTCTGCTCTCTACATTTCTCTAAGGGCAAAAACCATATCTGTGGTGCTCCTAATAGCTCTGAAGCTGCATTGGCTTTCAGGGAGAAGTTCTTCTGCAAGGATTTTTCCAGCAATGGAGAGCAGTGTTATTCCTCGATAGTTTGAGCAATCAGATTTTGTTACTTTTTTCTTATACAGGGTGATGATAACTGCATCTTGGACGCCAAGACTGACAAAGAGATAGATCACAGATTATCAAAGGCATAGTGCATTCGGAAGGCTTCACAAAAGAGTCTGGAGCAACAAGCACCTGAGGCAAAGCACCAAAATCAGTGTGTACAGAGCTATCGTACTGTTTATTCTCCTCTATGGGTCTGAAACATCAGTCACCTATCGCCAACACCTACGACTCCTCGAATGCTTTCATCAGCGCTGTCTTCGCACAATCCTAAATATACACTGGACCAATTATGTGACTAATGTTGCTGTCCTTGAGCAAGCAGGGATCACCAGCGTTGAGGCCATGCTATTGAGAACACAGCTGCGCTGGGCAGGGCACATCTCTAGGATGGAGGACCATCGCCTCCCAAAGATACTACTCTATGGTGAACTCGCCACGGCTCAGCGCAGAGAGGCGCCCCCAAAAGAGATATAAGGACTCCC
>JARBWK010004504.1:0-10204 GCA_030556195.1 Anolis apletophallus
TTATAGGGGCGCAAGCCAGGGGGCGAGATCATGGACCAAAAGTTGTTGCGCCCTCTTTCCCCTTTCATGCCCTCCTCACTCCTTCTCCCAGCAAAGTCTCTGTTCCATCTTGCACATGCTCTCTTTCTCGTGCACGCGCTCTCTCTCATGCACGCGCTCTCTCTCATGCTCTCTCTCTCGTGCGCTCTCTCTCTCTCGCACGCGCGCATGCTCTCTCTCTTGCTCGCTTGCTCTCTCTCGCTCTTTCTCTCTCTCGTGCGTGCCTTTGGAGTGAGTTTTCACCCACTGCGCTCTCCCCAAGCCTCCTGACTCCCGAGGAGACCTTCAGAGCACAGCGGAGCTTTCCAGCTGATGTTAGTGCATGGGGACCTTGGAGGTGGCGGGATGGTGCCTACTCACCTTTCTCTTCTGCTCCGGAGTGACCATGGCGAAAGCCAGCCAAAATGTGGGTCTGAGTGGTGTGTGTGTGTGGGGGGGGCTAATTCTAAGGTGTGGCCTAGGGTGCAAAAAGTGTTATTCTGGGCCTGTATTTGATCAGAGTGCAATTATTGCATTTGGATTCAATTATTTATAAAAGTCTTAAATATATTTCTTCTTCGAGAGCTCTGTGAATGCACACTTATGAAGTTTGCGCGCCAGCGCGGGCTTCCAACAGAAACTTTCCCAGTTTGAAAAGTTTTGGCGGTAGCTCCGCCCAGCCGGCCTGGAGGGCATAAAAGGCGCCTCCATGCGCGCCCACCCCATTCCTTTGTTTTCCGCCACTTGGGCAACATCAGAAATACGGCTGGTTGTGTGAGCATAGCATGTCCACAACCAGCTTCAAAAGGTGCTTATCCTGCGGTAGCAAGATCCCGGATTGCGACGGTCACCGAAGTGCCTTTGGTGTCTCGGGAGGGACACGTCGTTCCGACCTGTCGACACTGGCAGGCCTTCTCGTCGAACACCAGGCGAGCGAGAGCCCTTAGGCTTCAGGCCTACCTGACGGAGCGTGCTCTCTGCCCTCCGAAGATGGCGACGGCTGTCCCATCTGCCTCCTTGGGGTCCGAGGCGGCTGCTTCGGTCCCCGTCGTGTCGACCGCTCACCCGGCCGGGAAGAAGCGTCCACGAAAGGAGAAGAATGCCTCTGTCTCCTCGAAGACTTCGGCGTCGAAGAGGCCCTGCACCGTAACCACCGAAACGGTCCAGCTGCCTCTGCCTCGTCGGCTCTTGACAAGCTCGATGGCGTCGGGCCTCTCCCAGAGGTTGGCCATCTCGAGGACTCCTCTGACCGGGCTATGGAGATAGCTTTCCGGAGGTCGAGTGAGGAAGCCCGTAGAGCCCAGACCAGAGGCCTGGTTCCTGTGACTCGGGCAGTCTCTGGAGGCCGCGGCCTCGAGACCTCCATCGCCGAAGAGGCGCAGGACTCTGGCGTCATCGTCTTCAGTCTCCTGCCCCGACTCGTCGCCTATCCCTGTTCTTGCTGTGGAGACAGGGGTAGAGCACCACGTGTCGCCAGAGGACTCAGTCCAGACTGTCGTCCGAGTCCCATCGGGGCCGACCTCGGTCCGACAACTTTTTGTCACTTCGCCTGACAAAGGCAGACAAACCACGAGGCTCACCTTGGCCCCGGCCGAGCGGAACCTCCCTCCTGTGATGACTGCGGCCCCTTCGACTTCTAGGTCGCCACCACAGGCACAGCCCCCGGCGAACCAAGACACGGTTCGACCTTGGTCGGGAGATGAGATGGAAGATGGCGAGGTCCTCGATCGACAAGATCAGGCTCCATCCTGTCCCTCAACATGGACAGGACGCCTTCCCATACAGGATGAAGTGGAACCTTCGTCCTCACCGACCGACAACACAAGAGCCGGTGGGTGAGCAAGTGGGCCGGATGGCGAGATCTCTGGGGATGCAGACCTACGTTCCCCACGAGCCAGTGCCTGCCCCATTTTCAGCAGGGTGCAGGTCGAAGAAGCGGCCCAACCACACCTCCCCATGCTAGAGCCACTGGAAGAGGTGGTGAAGGCTTCGTGGATGACTCCATCGACCATTCCTCCTACGTCCGGGCGTATCGAGGCATGGTACAAGATAGATGAGAGGGAGAAGAGCTGGCTACATGATCATCCGACCCCCAACTCGATGATCGTCACCTCCTCCCAGTCCTCGGGCCGAGAGTCTGCAGCCCCTCAGACCAGGAGGGAAAGAGGTTCAACACGGTCGGTCGAAAGATTTACAAGGCTGGACTCCTACTGACCAAAATGGCCAACTACGGGCGTGCATAGAGCTTACCACCAGATCTTGTGGGAAAGGGCTCAACCCCTTTTTCCAGGATCTCTCCCAGAACAACAGGCTGCACTTCTTTCCATCTCCCAAGAGGCGCAGTCGTTGGCACACCACCAAATCCTGATGGCCCGCCATACGGGGACACCTCAGGAAAGCTGCTGGCCCACGGTGTCGCCATCCGGAGGCACGCGTGGTTGAAGTCCTCTGGTCTCTCTTCAAATTCCAAGAAGACCATCGAGGATCTGCCGTTCGATGCCCAGGGACTTTTCTTTGCGGGCACGGACGACGAACTGAAGGCCACTCACGACTTCAGAGTCCTGACGGCCAAACTGGACCGGCCCCAGCCACAGCCAAAGCCTAGGTACTACCAACGGGCGAAGTTTCAACCCAGGCCACAGTACCGCCAAGCCCCACGGTCATATTCGGCCCCTCAGCAGCAGCAGCAGCAGCAGCCGAGGCAACAACAGCAGCAGCAGGCCAATCGACCCCGTCAGGTAATAAGTCAAGGCCTCGCCATAATAATGGCAATGGACAATCCAACGCCCGGCTTGACGGGGCGACGGACGACACCGCCTCGTCGCAGGGTACCGCTGCCACCACCATGCCTCCCCAACCTCGACCTCCACCACCTCACCCGCCATTCGGAGACCGCCTGGCCCGCTACATCGATGCCTGGCGACGCATCACCTCAGATGCATGGGTTCTCCGGATTGTCGAAGACGGCTATGCCTTGGAATTCGACGAGCTTCCTCCAACGGGGTTCATCGTCGAGACAGAGCCGTCCAAGGTGATCTTGAGGAGGTCGACGCCTGCTTCAAAAAGGAGCAATCTCACAGCTCCCCAGAGCAAGGAAGGAGGGGCATTCTTCTCACGGTACTTCACCGTGCGGGGCCAGACGGTTCCCTGCGACCCATCTTGGACCTCAGAGACTTAAACGCGCGTTCGCCGAGGAAATTCAGGATGGTGTCAGTGTCGCCCATTCTCCCGCTGCTCCGAGAGAGGAGACCACTTCGCCTCAATAGACCTTCGGGATGCGTACTTCCCACATCTCGATCAGGCCTGCCCATCGACGCTTCCTCAGCTTCAAGGGGGCAGGAAGGGCGTACCTTTTCAACGTCCTACCCTTCGGGGTCGGGACGGCTCCCGAACATTCTCCAGTGCATGTTGGTCGTGGCTGCGCACTTGAGAAGGAGAAAATCCGATTTTCCGTACCTGGACGACTGGCTGCTGGCGGCTTCCAGTCTCCAGACCTGCTGCATCAACAGGTCTCACGGCACTACAATTACTTGGTCATTAGGCCTGCGGCTCAACGAGGAAAAATCCCAGCTCGCCCGTCCCAGTCCATAAAGTTCATCGGATGATTTTCGACTCCGCCGATCAGCTCGCCTATCTGCCAGACGTCAGATTCCAGGCACTTGACGAGAGGTGAACACCTGCACCGGCCCCTGCATCACGGCAAAGCAGATCCAGGTCACGCTGGGCCACATGGCGTCCACGGTGGCAGTCTCTCCGCTGGCAAGGCTCCGATTCAGGCCTCTACAGCGCTGGTTTCTCGACCACTCGATCCGGTCAGAGAACACCACGAAGAGACTCTCTCCGAAGGCGGTCAGGACTCCCTCCGGTGGTGGACGTCCGAAGCCAACGTCTGCAAAGGGTGCCTTTCCACACGTTGACCCCGCCCGCCACGCTGACGACCCGAAGCCGATGCTGGCCTGGGGGAGGCCACATGAACAACTTGTCGATCAACGGCCAATGGTCGGCGGTGGAGAGACTCCACCCCATCAACTACCTCGAGCTCCTGGCCATAGCCAAGACTCTTCGGGCCTTCGCCCCCCTAGTCAGGGGACACGTAGTACTGGTCAGGACAGACAATATAGTGGCCATGTACTACGTCAACAAGCAGGGTGGAACGGGCTCGAGGAAGCTCCTGGCCCTGGCCCAGAGCCTGTGGGAGTGGTGTGTCCTTCATCAAGTGACCCCCAGGGCCATTCATCTCCCGGGAGTCGAACGGGAGGCGGACTCCCTCAGCAGAACCGGCTGGTCGTCCCACGAATGGATGCTGCATCGGACGAGCTCCACCGTGTCTTCCAACGGTGGGGATTCCCAGACGCAGATCTCTTCGCATCGCCGGAAAACAACCAACTGCCAGTTTTCGGTGCCAGGCTTGCCCGGATGCACGCCCGGGGTGCCTCGGGACGCACTCCTGCTCGACTGGACGACGGGGTTTCTTCTACCTCTTCCCGCCCGTTCCCGCTTCTTCTCCGAATCGTCGAGAAGATCCAGCTCGGGACCGATTGCATCCTCATCGCTCCCTACTGGCGAGACAAGTCTGGTCCCGACCCTGCTCCACCTAGCGGGCCAGGACCACATGCCACTCCCTCACCGGCCAGACCTGCTGACCCGGGAGAAAGGGATGCTCCTCCATCCGACCTTCCATCCTTGCACTTAACGGCATGGAGGATCCACCGGCGCCAGACGTCTCTCCAGCAGTAGCAGTGATCCTGGCAGCAGCCCACAAGCCGGCCACGTCGAAGGCGTATTCGGCTTGTATCGCCGCCACGTAGTTCCAGTCTTCTCGATCCGCCGCCGTCTTCCCACTGTCGGTCCTGGCGGTCCTGGAATTCCTGGCGGAGTTGGTCGACAGGGGTCTGTCCATGTCCTCATTGAAGACCCACTTGGCGGTCCTCACCTGGCAGAACCAGCAGAGGGATGGTCCCTTCCTGTTCCAGTTCCCGATGGTCAAGAGATTCCTGAGGGGTGTCAACAACACCCGCCCCCCGGTGCATCCACCTACACCAGGTTGGAACCTCGACCTGGTGCTGTCCTGCCTGTCATCTCTGCCGTTTGAGCCGTTGTCGTCCATCGACCTGCGGCTCCTCTCCTGGAAGGTGGCCTTCCTGGTCGCCATTGCTTCGGCGCGCAGGCCTTCCGAGCTGGCGACGCTCCGGGTCGACGAGCCCTTCTTGCTGTTTTTGGCAGATAGGGCCACCTTGTGGACGGACATCACTTTTTTGCCTAAAGTGGTGTCTCCGTTCCACGTGAACACCGACATTGTGCTCCCGGACATGGGGTCCTCCCAACCGGGGACAAGGACTCGGCGCTCAGAGCTCTCGACGTCAGGAGAGCCCTCTGGGTCTACAAGGACCGATCGGCGGACTACCGTCGGTTGACTAGACTTTTGTTTCTTACGCCACCGACAAGCTGGGCTTGCCGGTGTCGTCACACAGACTCCGGTGGGTGGCTTCCTTGGTTGAACTGTGCTATCAGATAGCACGTCAACCGTGTCCCCTAGGGTCAAGGGTCGCTCGACTAGGGCAGTAGCCACGCCGACCGCTTTTCTCAAGGGTCCCCCTGGACCAAATTTGTAGGGGCGGCCATCTGGGCCAACCCCTCCACCTTCACATCACACTACCGGGTAGACACCCTGTTTGGAAGGGAGGCGGCTTTTGGTAGGTCGATTCTTAACCCCAAGGGCCCTCGGGTGGTGAGTAGGCAGCCCTGTCTCTCCCTCTATGCACAGTTCGGTCGACAGCCACGGTCGGTCGAACTCTTCCCCTTCGGTTGCACTAGCTAACGTTTAAGTGTGTGCCGTGCCGGGTAGGGGCACAGTCCACCGGTAAAGCCGCTTTACCCACTCACGGGTTCAAGTTGCACCAGTTGTGCACTTATGTTCTCAGTTGTGCTTGTTGCACTCACTGTTATGAGGCCTGTGTGCCTGACATGAATGGTGCTTGTTGCACTTATGCTGTGAGGCCTGTGTGCCTGACATGAATGGTGCTTGTTGCACTGTGTTTACAAGTGGGAGCATGCCTTCCACTCATTTTTATATGATTGATGTGTTATTTATTCGTGTTGTGGTTGTAATAAACCTGTTCATTTGTTCTAGAATTGGCTGGTTTGTTCCCACCTCCTTTACCTTAGCTCGGTAAATCTTCATAAGTGTGCATTCACAGAGCTCTCGAAGAAGAATGGTAGGTTACATACCTGTGACCATCTTTCTTCGAGTGAAGCTCTGTGAATCCACACGAACCCGCCCGGCCGTCCCCACTCTCTCAAACCACCCTTTCCTAGTTGCTAATGTGGCGTAGGAATGGGGTGGGCGCGCATGGAGGCGCCTTTTATGCCCTCTGGGCCGGCTGGGCGGAGCTACCGCCAAAACTTTTCAAACTGGGAAAGTTTCCGTTGGAAGCCCGCGCTAAGTGTGGATTCACAGAGCTTCACTCGAAGAAAGATGGTCACAGGTATTTAACCTACCAATTCTGTCCATGGTAGCTCTAACCAGAGCAAGTTGCTCTCTGACAATATAGATAAAATGATAGAAAATGTCTTCTTTTTGTATTGGCTTTAACATCACCAACCTTCTGTTTGGTCTTGACTCTATCTTGCTAATTGATTTGGATCAATGAGATAACTCATGGCATTAAGCCTTTTGAAGTTACTTTAGAAAGTACAGCTCTGGCAGGATTCTAGACAACCAGGAATCCTTAGAACCAAAAATCACTACCGTTGGGAGGAAGGTGAGCATTAGGGTAAACAGTAGATCTGTGGAATCCCAAATAAGTTTTGAGTGCCCAGAAGAAGATGAAAGCACCTAAAATGGCAAACAAATAAACAGGAAGCCAGAGAGAAGTGTGTGGTTCATATAGACTATATTCATCTTTCAAATCTGTGATGCCAATGAACATAAGGAGAGCAGAACTGAGAGACAATGTCTACACACAAGTTGCCAACATCTATACACATAATAAAAGTGAAAATGTGTATGTGTGTATGTTGCGGTGTGTCCACTTACAAAGACAGACTCCACCTCCACAAACAGCTATAGCTCACACTACACAAGAGAGAGCAATGGCCCTCCCTTCAGTAGCATTGCAGATTATAGTGAGTGCCACATCCTGTGTCCCCCCCTCTTTTGCTGTGAAATTTGCATGACCCCACTTACTGCCTCTCCCTTAACCCTTTCCTACTCGTTTCAAATCTACATAACAAACAGACCTGAACTGAGCAGCAACTGAATATACTGGAGGGGTTAGGGTTATGAGGCGGCCTGACTCCACATGATGAAAGTTGCATCAAGACACAGCACTGTGATCACCACCTACAATGGACTTGGACCACATTGGGCACATAGAACCCCCATGACCAACAGAACATACTGGAGAGATTTGGGGGGAAATTAGACTTGACATTTGAGAGTTGTAGGTACTGGGATTTATCGATCAGCTTCTAAGAGTGCCTTCTAAGAGCACTCTGATCCCCACCAATGATGGACCTGGACCTAAATTGGCACTCAGAACCCTCATGACCAATAAAAAATACTGGAGGGCTTTGAGGGGAATTCACTTTGATTTGTAGGAGTTGTAGTTCACCTACATCCAGAGAGCATTGTGAACCCAAACAATGATGGACGCGGGACCAAATGTAGCCCACATAACTGATATGTCCAATTTTGAATACTGGTAGGATTTGGGGGGGATTGGGCTTGACATTTGGGAATTGTAGGTACTGGGATTTATAGATCCCCTGTAATCAAAGAGCACTCTGGACCCCACCAACAATGGACCTGGACCAAAATTGGCACACATACCCAATATGTCCAAATTTGATTTCTGGAGGCGTTTGGGAGAGATTGACCTTGAGTATTGGAAGTGTTAGTTCACCTACAACCAGAGAAATGGTGAATCCCACCAATGATGGAACTGGATCAAACTTGGCACACAGAACCCTCATGACCATCTGAACATATTGGAGGGGTTTTTTTTAAAGGTGGGGGTCTGACCTTTATTTCTGAGAGTTGTAGTTCACCTATATCCCGAGACACCGTGACCACCAACAATAGACTGGGACCACACTTGGCACAGAACCACCATGACCAATTGAACCTACTAGAGGGATTTGAGGAGAACTGATCAACCATGGTGGGAGCTGTAGTTTAGCCACAGAGAACACCGAACCCCACCAATGATGCCTTTAGAGCAAACTTGCCCAACATGACAAGATTTAATCACTGATGGAGTTTTAGGGGGTTAACCTGGCACAATGTGAATTGTAGTTCACCCAGAACCTTGTGTATTTTGTAAAATAAAAAATGACCTGGTCAATGCCAGGTACCCAAGCTAGTAAATTTATAAAGGTCACTGATTCAGTGGGATTTTTGTCAGGATCCTAGTAAGGATCTCAACAGTAAAGGGAAAGGAAATGCATTTTCACACCACATTTTATTGAGTGGGGTGTGCTGTGATTGGTATTACCATTGCTAAATTTGAAAATGTAAATGTCCTATTTTATTTAAAAGCATAAAATAATTCCTATGTTTAGTGATGACCCCTCTATAAGGTAACTGATTGGTTTTTGACTGCATAATGTATTGAATTACTTTGCTATACAGTTGACAGCTGGCCCTCTGTATCTACAGATTCTGATTCCACATATTCTACCAAGTATAGCTTGAAAATATATATTTAAAAACCCAAGAGTAAACCTCCGTTTTGCCATTTTATATAAGGGATGTCACTTTACAACACAATACACTTCACCATCCAACTTGTTGGCTGGTGGAGCATTTTGTCTCCTCCCCTCGGAGAAGAGATTGGTTAATTTTTGCAGAATCTGGAAGGGAGGAGGGGCTGGCATGGTGGTGCCAGCCCCTTTTTCCTCAGTCTGCATCAAGACATCGAAGAGGGAGGCAGCTTGCAAGGAGAGGCCCTCATTATATGACGAAGGTCAGTTTGGGGCCTGTCTAGGGGAGCGACTGGTGGAGTTTAGCTCCCTGATGGGGCTTCCTTGTTCCCTTGGGATGCAGCTGCCCTTTTTTGGGCCAGATGGACACGAGTCCAGGCCATCTAAATCCCTCTCCAGGGGTTTGAGTTTAGGTGGGGGATTCCTGGGCCTTTAGGTCACCATGTGCACCCAGCCCCGACTCACCTCAACTTCTGGGGTGCAGCTGGCTGGGCCTACATGCTCGTTGCAGCCTGCTCTTGCAGGGCTGGGGCTGGGTGGTAAGGGAGTTGGCCCAGTCTCTTCCCCATTCAGGGCGGCGGGGCTTGTTTTTCGACAGGGCCGCCAGTTAAAAAGTTGATAATAATAAAATAATAATAGTATTAAATTAATGAAATAAGGGAATAAGTAGGAGCTTTGGGAAGCTTAGCCCGCGCTTTCCAGCACGGGCGGGAGGCAGGCTTTCTCGGCTTGGAGCAAGCACACGCTGGGCTGCCTCCATGGCATAAGTCCCGCTTTCTGTGGTCTAGCTTGTCGCGAGACGCTGCGCGCGAGCTGGTCAATGCTTGTAGGTAGGCCGGCCTGGGGGACGACGCGCGGGCCCTCTTTTTTCGCGCAAGGATTTTGCCGCTGCGGCCTGGTCAGCTCGGCCGGTTGGCGCGGCGACCGCTGCCTTCCTGCGCAGCACTTGGGCCTTTTTGATCTGTCTGGCGCATGCGCAGGTGGATGCGCATGCGCGATGCAGCTGATTGTGGACGCCATTTTGCCGTACGGCAGATGGGGATGGGGGGCCGCCATCTTGCTGTACGGCAGATGCTGAGGGGGGGCCGCCATCTTGCCGTACGGCGGTGTTGTTGGGGGGCCGCCATTTTGACACATGGTGGCTCGCGATGGGCCGCCATGTGGCCGCATGGTGGCTCAAACACTGGGAGCCGCCATTTTTGTATATGCCATTTTAATTGGATTAAATATATATTTATTTAAATAAATTAAAAAAGGGACTAAAATAAATAAATAAATAAATAAAAAAGAGAAGGAAAGAACATGAAATAATAAATTAATGAAACACTAATTTAAGATGATTGTTTAAGATGATTATATTTATTCATTTACATATATATATATATATATATATATATAAATAATTTTGAATTGAATTGTAAGAGGAATAGGTATATATACATATGGATTATAAATATATGTGTATATATGTATAAAAATAATA